>CM044966.1:1578220-1655720 GCA_024516035.1 Bactericera cockerelli | reverse complement strand
GTTAGTGTTGTTGTTGTTGTTGTTGTTGGTGTTGTTGTTGTTGTTGTTGTTGTTGTTGTTAGTGTTGTTGTTGTTGTTGTTAGTGTTGTTGTTGTTGTTGTTATTAGTGTTGTTGTTGTTGTTTTTGTTTCTGTTTCCCTTGTTGTTATTGTAATATATGGTATATTTATTTACGGTAAGAATCCTTTTACAAAGTCACAAGTACATCAAACAAAAAAGAAAAAATTACAATGTTGTTGTGGTCGTTGTTGTTCTTATTGTTGTTTGTGTTGTCCGTTGTGGTGTTGAAAAGCAGCTGCAGAAACAACAACAACAACAGTAGAAGAGTACACAGGTAGTGTAGGTGTCTTTCATCAACACATAGTTGGATGGTTTATTATTACCTATACACTTATATTATACATTATACAGGGTGTAAAACTTCACTACATTACTAATAAGTGTACTTAATTTATGTTATGCTAGTTATAATATCTATAAAATCCTGTAAAATACACAATAAATAAAGAGGTGCTGTATTAAACTGTTAGCGTAATGAGACTCCCTGTCTCGGGCCGACAGTCTAAATAAAGCACTACTAGTAGTTCTGTGAACTGTAAACCTCACATAGATTCAACTATCGCATTAAAAATGTTCAATCAAGTATGAGGACATCGAGACCTTTCAATACCCCACTCGATAGGTTTTAATCAAAAAATATCAACCGGCCTTTTTTCGATTTTTTACCCAAAGTTCGGCCACCTTATAGCTTTCACGAAATTCAAGAGCTTTGCTTAGTTCAATAAAAAAAGAAAAAATCGTTTTCAATTTATACCAAAACAGCCCCTATTTGGCCCCGACTGACCTAATTCGGCCCAAAAACTATAGGTAAAAATACTAGGACCCCAATGAACGTATATAAAATTTCATTAACTTTGAAGAATCCGTTTGAGAGTTATAGCGGAACAGTCAACAGACAGAACAAAATAAAAGGAGAGAAAAAAAAACAGAGGCTACAAAAGTACTAATAAGAAATCACAAAATACATCAGAGAGGTAAAAAAAAGTTCATCAAACTCGCCGGGAGGCGAGCGCTCGTCAAGTAGCGCCAGCCAACCGGCCTATATTAACACGAAACAGAGTTTATATGTATTTTGTTTTAATGATTTCGCCAACCAAAATATTCATAGAAAGTACAATAAAATAGAAAACTGTGAAATAACCATATTTTTACAAATTGGAATCGATCAATTTGTTTTTCTTCTAGTTCACTCATTTCCTGCTTGACAAATTTCTCTTTCACATTAATACGAGGACGTGAAGACCTAGATTTAACGTAAACCTCGCATTAGAAATCTAAAAGTACATCAATGAAATTATAAATGTTGGGATGTGCTATGTAAAAATATAAGGGACCCAATTCATACATGACCTTTTTCCTTGTGGGACCCAATACACCTATGAAATAGAATTTGGGACCCAATCCACCTTTTCCCCCATAACATGTTAGTGTTTCACCCTGTATGCAACAGAACGTTGCCTTGCGCCGGGGATAGAACCCTCGCACTTCCGGTTGTAACTTCCGGCCCAACCTCTCTGCCTATGCCTAACTGATATCGGTTGTGTTTCTATTGTTTATTTGGTTTCTACTATCTAAGTATAGGTAATTTATTATCTATTTATTTCTACTTTTACACCTTTTTTCACAGTACACTATAAATATATTACTGTTGTATTTCTATTCTCTATTTAGTTTCTACTATCTAAGTATAATTCAATATCTATTTATTTCTATTTTTACATCTCTCTGCCTAACTACTAGATATCTGTGGTGTTTCTATTGTCTATTTAGTTTCTATTATCTAAGTATACCTATTTTAATATCTTCTTATTTCTATATTTATACCTCTCTGGGATCTATTAATTATTTGTTTGTATTTTTTCTACTAAAATTTGTATCCTCTCATGCATTAAAAAAGATGAGTGTTTCACAGACTTTTTTATTTCGTAGACATGACACAGGAGCTACTGTAGACGCTTTTGGTCTGTGTTGTAGTCTGCCTATCCCGTAGTATGCCTCCACTCTGCTAAGCGAAAAGTGACACAATACTTCCCATTTAGGTGCTGGGTCAACACGAGCGCACCGGAAGGTATCCCTTACAAACAACTGTAACCAAATTTTAATTCAATTTTTTGTCGGCTTTTACCATTAAGTTACCAATGTCAGACTTTGAGTTGGATTCGAGAGATAAGGAAAGTGTTGTGGTGTCACACCAGTTTTTTCCCCCCTGATTTTTACTCTCGTCATCAAAGGGTTAATACTAGCTAATATATTACACCGGAATGCCGGTACACGCATTGTGTCCTATTGTGCGTGTCCTAGCATACTAATGCTCTCTCTCTCTCTCTTTATTTCTCTCTTTCTCTCTCTCTCTCTCTCTCTCTCTCTCTCTCTTTCTCTCATCTCTCTCTCTCTCTCTTTCTCTCATCTCTCTCTATCTCTCTTTCTCTCTCTCTCTCTCACTCTCTCATCTCACTCTCTCTCTCTCTCTCTCTCTCTCTCTCTCCTCTCTCATCTCTCTCTCTCTCTCATCCCTCTCATCCCTCTCATCTCTCTCTCTCTCTCATCTCTCTCGCTCTTGCTTCTTTTTTTCTCTCTTTACTTACCCATATCTAATTAAAGTAGTCACCTTTAAAGCAGGAACCCCAAGACTAAATATCATGTTGTCAAAAATACCAAAATGGGAGGATAATTTGGCATGTCCCCCGGCTGGGTTTGAACTCGCGATCTCTACATTTACAGAGTGCCACCTGTACCACTGAGCTATCGGAACAGAATATGCAAAATAATTTAGGTACCTCGCAACCTACCAGTATCTGTCCCGGTAGTTCAGTGGTCAAGGCGTCTGACTGGTAATCCAGAGGTCGGGGGTTCAAAACCCAGCCACCGAGAGAGAGAGAGAGAGACATAAACTTACTGCTGGAATAATGGGACTTATTAGTTCTAATCGGGCAGTATAAATAAGGCAATATTATTATTTTATTACTTTTTTTAAAGGTAGTTGTGCCGCGGAACCGCTTTCGCATTACTGCAGGGCACTTTACCTTTACATCCGTGCCATTCCGGAAACGGATAACTCTAATATTTTAGTATTTAAAAGTACTCAAGAACCATTAAGAAGTAAAGTGATCAAATAAAATTCAGGTTGACCTATTTAAAAATCCAAACTTGACACCTCAATTTCTGACTTTAAACCACTCTGTGTAGGTAAACCTACATTAAAAATAAAAAAAAAAATGAATGACTAAAAGCTCACAATTAGGACATGTATCCAACAACTTTTTTTCCACTCGACCGCAATTAGGATGTGGCCTTTTCAGGGTAAGGTAGTTTTGACCGCAATCGGGATATTCCGTTTTCAAAAACTCCATGAGGGGCCGAGTAATTTGAGGTGTCCTACTTTGGTGGGACACCCTGTATACATAAAAAAAATAATGACTAAAAGCTCACAATTAGGACATGTACCCTTGGTTTCTTATTTTTCAAAAACTCCATGAGGGGTCGCGTAATTTACGGTGTCTTACTTTGATTGGACACCCTGTATATGTATATATATAGGTAGATATATACCTACATAATTACATATACACTATATACATTTAGCTGATATCATTATGCTATGGTAATTATGTAACTTATTTTCTGATATTCTCTGTTTGTTCCTGTTTTTTGTTTGTTTTTTTTTTTATCAGGATTTGTCAAATATCTATGATTGTTTGATTGTATATCCATGTTTCGGTGACACTTGATAGGTACACACCTTGTTTCTGTAAGGCTCCGATATCCAAACATTGGTAGGTAATATTATCTATCAGGTTTTTTGGTAGGTAATATTATCTATCAGGTTTCTTTTTTTTTTTTTTTTTTTTTTTTTTCACAGGTGCTATCAGATTTTTGTGTTGTTTACCATCTCAGGTATACGTATACTATTATTATGATTATAGTAAGCTTTATTAGATAGAAGAAAAATATATGTATACACTGAAATTATAAAGAATAACAATAAGGTGTTCTATTACTCACTTTCGTTTTTTACTATAAAGCTAAACACCCTGTAGATAACTACCTTCTTAGTACCCAGACTCGCCAATATTGGTGCTCTATACCGTCAGGCAAGCATAGGTAATGTGGTTCGGACCATGATACTTTGCTCTTTGATATCAGTACAGAATATTGTAAGCATTCCATAGTTTCTGCAAAAGTACCCACCTATAATTCATTTGATATTATAGGTACACTAGATACTGTAGTTCATTTATATTATTATCATAAATATACAGGGTCCGCAAAAAAAAACCACTCGAAATATCTAGAGAACGGTTTTATATTTTGAAAACTGTTTCAAACATGTGTTCACTTATATCAAGGGGAGAAAATTTTCTACTGGCTTTTTGAATTTTTATCATTACCAGGGACGGACCCAGGGGGGTCAGATTTAGTAACTTCAATAGAACCACCCTCTGATACAATTGAACACTCTTGTGTCAGCATTTTTCGAAATTTAAATCCGTTCTCTAGTTATTTTGAAGTGGGAAACATATTTTACTGGTTTTGGATTATTTATAATCAATACCAGGGGCGGACGCAGGGGGTCAACTTTGGAATCTAAAATAGAACCACCCTTTGATATAATTTAGCACTTGTTTCAGCATTTTTCTAAAAAACAATACGTTCTCTAGATATGTCCAGTGGTTTCTTATTTTTGACGGACCCTGTATAGATATATGCATAGTCTGTACTTTGAGTAGCTAGATGCTCGTACTGTTGTAGTTCATTTATATTAGTCGAATAAATGTATATGTAGGTAGGAACATGGATAGTCTGTAATTTGAGTATTGCAGTTTCAATTCTGATTCTTATGGTAAAGTTGTTGGTATCTCAACCAGAGGTTAGAATGTTAGTCTCTTCAATACTTGAGACTGTGGTTAACTCTCTATCGTAAAATGTCCCGCCTTAATGGGGCAGTGTATTTTTCTTTGAATAATTGCTTGGGAGCTCATGTTAGTAGGTTTCAGTATACAGGGTGTCCCCTATCCCATTATTCAATTATAACGAGACATTCAAATATCTCTAAAACAACTGACGATAGAAAAAAAATGATCAAACATTAAAAGGGACACTTAATGGTGACCTCTAGGAGGTGTTTTGAATGACCTCTTCAAGGTCATTTCAAGTTCCACTTTGGAATTTTAAATATCACCCACTAATTTTTATGAAAGTTTCGAAGAAAAAAAATGTCATAGAGAATAGGGAGTGCCCTTTAAAATTCCAATGTTGACCTTGGAATAATCTTGAAAGGGTCATCCAAATTCTTCTAGAGGTCACCTATCTCAAGATTTTTGAATGCCTCGTTTATAATGGGACACTCTGTATACTATGCAAATAGGTTTTAATTTTTAGTAGGTATATGGTTTTAGTATATTTAGAAGCAATGATCAGTAGGTTTTAATATAGGTTATGTAAACAAAGTAAGGCTAGTTTTTTGTACCAACCAAGTGTATAGAACCGAATTATGACTATAGTAATAAGTAGGTACATGTTCGACTAGATTTAAAATATAGTTCATTAAGTATAGCATTCACTTTAGGGCGTTTTAGGGGCAAAACAGGATTATATTAATCCAATACTGTTTCATAATCTGGACAAAAGAGTCTTTGGGCCATATTTAGAAACAGGATTAAATATACCTAGGCTTTCATAATCCAAGCTACTAACAGCTGATATGAATTCGCTGTGATTGGTTGAAATTTTCACTAGAGGTCGTGCAAGGAACATGCCCAGAATATTTCAGCTCTATTGAACAAAAATTGCAGTTAAGTTCGACGTTGCTCAACAAATATGGCTTCCGTTATTATTTTGAAAAGCATGTAGGTAGTAGAAAAAAAATAATTTGAGATTTTTTCGTTTTTTTGTGTTTAAAACTAACAAAGAAGGCCGATTTTTAGGAGACATGTTTGAGGCATTACGAATTCTCCAATCCTTTTGATTTTTCTGTGTTAAAACTATCAAAGATGGCCGATTTTTAGGGGACATTTTTTTGTTTGTTTACTTCTCCTAGGGACCGTCCTTCTGGAAGGGAGCCGAGGATGCAGGAAGTATTAAGAGGGATTACGCGAGTTGTTCACCAATCCTTATTTATCTATGTTTATTGAAATACAATAAATTTTAGTATTAATAAGTACATCATTTGTACCAACTTTCATAACAATAAACCATGTCGCGTCACAATAGACTTGTATCCAACAGAACTTTCACACTGTAAAGCCACTCTTATACATAGTTAACAAAGACATAAGTACTGCTATTCCTGCGTCATTTGATATACCACGCTGTGTTGGGAAGTTAAGCAACACCGAGTATGACGAAGATGTGAAAGTATTGCTGGAGATCTTGAGTACATAATTAATAAAGTAAATTAGAAATTGCGTCATCCAATATCGACAAATTTATAAGAGTCTGGCTGGGGGACTATAAACAGGGAGTAGACCAGCATTGGCTTGGTTCTGGGGGCCCTTGTCAATTATTAGCCTCCTTGTAAAGACAGTGGTAAAAGTGCTGAGTTATTCCTCCACTGTCTGGCTACCATCGTTCACGATGACGCCACCCTATGATGATATGATGATTATATTAGAATTTAGACTGTCATTGCTTCTTCTTTAATGTGAGCAGCGACCAGTGGCGGAATAATAGGCAATAATAAGATATAGAATTACAAAGATACGAAAAAGTCCCATAATTCTGCGCTATCCACGAAAATTGTGATATAATACAAAAAGTCATTTTGTACAGATATGTACAGATTCCCGTTAAAGTTTATTCAGATACCTCTTTAATTATAATTAGGAGTTGGGTGGAAGAGATTGCCATAGGCAATAACCCTGCCATTCAGTATGCTATATTTTAACTAATCTTAATATATTAATGTCAAAGTCACTGACTGACCACTCACTGACTGATCATCGCTCTACCTACAGCCCAAACCGTAAGTCCTAGGAAGCTGAAATTTGGTAGGTAGCTTTGTCTTATGGTCTATTATTATTATTATTATTAAACAAGTTAGATCAAGTTTTATTTACAAAATAATGACATAGAATATATACATACATAGATAATAAAATTAACAAAACAAAACTTGATCAAGGGCGGTGCTAATGCCAACGGCATTCTCTTCCGCACCACCCTTGTGCGGAAGAGAACAAGGGTGTGTGTCGTTTACTATATTTTCAGTTTTTCTTTAGTATTGTTTCCATGTTTGTATAATTATCTGTTTGTACATAATAATTATGTTCATATTAATAAAAAGTACACTAATAATAAAAAAATACTACTAATAAAAACATGTACATGCAAATGCATTGGGTGGAAGAGATTGCCATGGACAGTAACCCCGCCCTTTAGTTAGGACATAATTATGTTTTTATATATTTTCTATTCATTTTCATTTTTATTGTTTATCTTGTTTCCATTTTTAAAATAATTATTTGTATATACATAATGTCCATTTATATCTAACTAGCGGGCTGTCGCCCGCTTTGCGGGTCGAGACATGACCGTGAAAGCAAAAAATCCTTTTTCGCCAATGGCAGGTGTTGTAGTGGGAATTTCGAAAAATCCCGTCTTATTGCACATCTAGACTATAAGACAAAGCTACCTACCAAATTTCAGCTCGCTAGGTATTTCGGTTTGGGCTGTAGAGCGATTATCAGTCAGTCAGTGACTTTGATATTTATATAAGACAAGCGGGCTGTTGCCCGCTTTGCGGGCCAAGGCATGGCCGTGAAAGCAAAAAATCCTTTTTCGCCAATGGCAGGTGTTGTAGTGGGAATTTTGAAAAATCCCGTCTTATTGCACATCTAGACTATAAGACAAAGCTACCTACCAAATTTCAGCTTCTTAGGACTTACGGTTTGGGCTGTAGAGCGATGATCAGTCAGTGAGTGGTCAGTCAGTGACTTTGACATTTATATATTAAGATAAAGCGTTGTATAATAATAATAATAATAATGCAGAAAAGTGTAATCATCAGCATCTGTTCCATTGTACGGAAATTCCTCAATGACATTTAAATGGAGATACTGACTTTAGTACCCACCTGCCAGTGTCTTCCAAAACCAGATTGAAGGAGAGGATATCAGCTGAGAACCCCTGCAATAATAATAATAATACGTAACAATGATAAATAACCACAGGATCGAACTTTAGATACATACATACCCACTTCTTTGCTTATCTGATACTGGAAAGAGCATTGTAGTTAACAATACACGGCTCAATGAAAGTTGTGCTCTATCGGATTGACCTTTGACTTCTTATGTTACCTAGTGTAGATTGGTTTGAGCTTAAGTGTAGCTAATATTATGTATGGAAACTCTGAGGTATAGGGTATGCTAAGTGTTAACTAGTGCAGATTGGTTTGAACTTAGTTACACTAATATAAATAATAACACAATTCTGTGAAAAGTAACCACCAGGTGAGGTTTAATGCTCAAAGCATTTTCTACCACCTATCCATGGACTGGGTGAGATTCAAACCAACGGATCCCAACTCTCACTGTATTACCAGACCAGCGCGTTAACTCCTTGATTACCAGTGCACGATAGAATGTATGAAAAATTTAATAGACAAAATCGATAACTTAAGTAATTGCTTAGCATCCGTTTTCCCTATCTCGGACAGTACGCAATCCAAGACTTACCGCCACACAGGTATTACAAAAACAGGACTATTAATTCCGCATTTAAGTCACCTAAGTAACGCGAGTTATAGGAATTGTGAATAACACAAATACAAACTTCTTCTTCCTTTTACTTTTTGATGTGTTTTTAACTCTTCATTCACGATCGACCAAACTCATACCGTTTTATCATTGGGTCTAACATTGTAAATAAAGTAAAGAAATTGCTCCAACTCAATTTCTTCACCGAGTCGGTACATAAATTACCCCAATACATTCGATACACTCATGCATAACATGAACACAAAAGGTCCGACCAGGTTACCTTGTTTCTTGTCTGACCATTATAGTTCACTCTTGATTACGTATAGCCCCGTTTATATTCAAATCGGAACCACAGAACGCAATAGGTAACGGAGTAAAAGGTAAAAGTGTGCAATATACGGACGCACACAAAGCGTTTGATCGTGTTGGCAAAACTGGTATCTTTCGCAAAAAATGTTATAACCATTATTATGTGCGGTAACTAGTATACCATGAAATAAATCAAAGTAAATTCAATGCACTTTGGTCCACAGTGAAGGAAGTTCGTGGTTTTGATGTGAGAATAGTTCAGGGTGGTACAGTCTCTATATTTTTTATTTTTTTAAACACTTTTTTCATTAAACGTATAATTTACAACACCGATATTTTAAAAATAATATACAATATAAGAGAAGTAATAAGAGGGAAAAAATAGAGCAAAAATAAATAAATATATACACAATATAAATATCTTAACCAAAGGACTATAATCAGCAAAAATGCTGGCCGTATCTTTGTTTTATTGTTATTTTTTGTTAAAAAATAACAGTGTTTCTCCCTCTCCGCCACTACTCATATTAAACTTACTTACTCTTACTCTTACTCCCATGGCCATTTATACCCGAGTCGGTATTTAGCCTCGCCACACATTTGTCTCCATTTGGTTCTGTCTAATGCATCCTCCTCAGTGACGCCTGCTGTATGCATATCCATCTTGACTTGGTTCCACCATCTCTTCTTTGGTCTTCCTTTTGGTCTTTGTCCTTCAGGTTGGTGTTGCACTCATATTAAAGCTATTCATAATTCCTCCCGAGGAAGAGTGCACCCTCGAACATCTAAGTACAGAGCAGAAAAAATCCTGTCCCGCTGGGGATCGAACCCATATCACCATGCGTGCGATACCTAGCGCGATAACTCACTCAGCCACGGTGACTTTTGAAGACATTAATATGACTGTGGTAAATTTCACAAATATCAAAAAAAAAAAAAAATAGTTCAGTATTTAGCGGAATCTGAAATCTCGAATACCTATAATGTTCATATAGCGAACGCTATATGAACATTAAACATTATTCTAAATATTATTATTTTTATGTTTATACCTAGTATATTAAAACATTTACCCTCTCTTAAGTCCGTATTATGGAAGAGAATATTAGTAAATCTAAGTCAACCCTTAAATTTTATCATCTGACCAATAGGTATTCTAAAATATGATCTTCCGTCACGAAAACTGACCACAGCTCACAGAGTTAATATTCAGCTACAAAGCCCAGCCTCAATATGACCTCTACAGTTAAGGGATACTGTTCACAGTGTTCACTAACATTAAACTAATCCTGTTACATAATTCGGGCCTAAACTACGCAAATGTAAACACTTCTACGGAGGTAAGTAAGACTATGAAATAATAAAAGACTCAATACTTATACAATACATAAATATACAGTAAAATACTCTGTTTATCCTACAAGAATGAGACTTAAGAGTCTCTTAACTCTCCCAGTCTAAACAAAGTCTCATTTAATGGTATGAGCAAGTATCAAGTAGGTACCTACTCATACCTCAGTCCAATGAGTTTTGAGTTTATGTACCTAAATTGTAAATTTACTTCTTCAGATCAATCAAAGCGGAGACATAAATATAATTATGTAATGGAAACAGAAAAAAAACCAACCAACGAAAATAAAAAGAAGACAACTTTCAAACCATTACCAAATTTGGCACAGTACTCCAGCCGAGAAGCACTGGATGACACAGCCAATATTTAACACATTGTGTGCCAACCCAAAAAATGATGACTATCCCCTGGGGTCACAATATACAGGGTGTCCCGTATACAGACGCAAATATTTTGAGGGTAGGTTCAGCCCACCGTGGACTATCATATAGGCGAAACTTGCAGTGGGGCATTTTGCTTCGTTAAAGAGTTAGGGCCAAATCCCTGTTTTTCCCACAGGTCTAGAGGTCACTTGGATCGATGCACGTTTTTAAAGAAATGATAGCCGGTATTTAAGTTTTGACTTCATGTATGGATAGATTAGATAGTCATGCATATTTCCTTTCAAATGCAGTCAAAACTTAAATACTGGCTATCATTTCTTTAAAAACGTGCATCGATCCAAGTGACCTCTAGACCTGTAGGAAAAACAGGGATTTGGCCATAACTCTTTAACGAAGCAAAATGCCCCACTGCAAGTTTCGCCTATATGATAGTCCACGGTGGGCTGAACCTATCCTCAAAATATTTGTATCTGTATACGGGACACCCTATATACAGAATCGTCTCACAATTGCCGTATTTTTTTTTCTAACCAAAGTTAACCAAACGGGAATAAAATGAACCAAACTGGAAGCAAGTCATTTTTCTTTTGGAAACAATTCCTTTTCCTTCTTCCGGTTTGGTTAACCAAAATGGAAGTAGAAAATTCTTGCTTCCATATCTATTATAGGTTAAGTCTATTGTGTATCTTTAAAAGTAACCAAACGCATTTTTCTTTCACGAATGACCTTGGAATAAAATGGAAATATTTGGAAAAAACCTAACCAGGAATTTTTTTTTAGTTAGAAAGAAAAATACGACTAATATGAGAGACAATCATGATAGATGAAAAGCAAACATAAATATGTGGATTATCTACAGGGGCCACCCGTCAAACCCTCCATATTAAATGCATTGTAGCGTGGCTCAATATTGACAGACTAAAGTTGAAAGTAAAATCTATTGTCGCTCAAAATGAGAAACGCGGCCTCTCAGAATACTATCCTGTCTCTCATTATGAACGGCGTGGCGCCCAATATGTGTAATTTTTCTACTTCCAATGTTCCCATTGAATTTCCATTCCAATCGCGGATCTGCCTCACCTATACTTCTCAACTTCTTCAAAACACATCAAATCCATAAGAAACATTTAAAAGAGCTATGCTTGACTGTCCTGCGCGACGCGATTGTTCATAGACATTTGTACCCATAAGGAACGAGTTGGCCAAAGACACAAAAAAAAAAAAAAATAATAAATAATAATAATAAAATAATAATAACTAATGAAAAAAAAAAAAAAAAAAAAAATACCAACACCTGTCTGATCTGTATACTGTGTCTTTGGGCAACTCGTTGATTTATGAGCAGTTCGAAATAAAATAAAACTTTATTTTGTTAATAAAAAGGCCAATTAAAAATACTATATTTTCATTGCAAGTCGGTCATGTCTCGATAAACTCACACGCGCCGTAGGCCTGGTCGCAACGCGGCTAGTAACATTATAATAATCAACAATAAAACGGGTGTTTATTAAGAAATGTTTATTATATTTATTTTTATATATTTTATTATATTATTATATAACAATATTATACAGGGTGTCCGAGTTTTTTTTTAGATACTTTCAGAAACGATTCTTTGTTACTTTTTATCTTGCTTAGGAAGCATTTCTCGGTATATGCTTAGCGAGAAAAAAATTCTTATATTGACTCCTAGAATCGTTTCTGAAAGTATCTAAAAAAAAAACTCGGACACCCTGTATAATAATATTAACAAAATAATATTATATTTATTATTATTTTGAACTCCCCACCTTCAAGATTTATATCTTTAATAGCACAAGATTTGTATCTTTTGAAGGTCGGTAACTGGGTAATTTTTTTTTACCCAGTTACCGACAACTACCTACACCAACACAGATATAAAGTCAACGGGTGAAATGTGTGAAAGCAATAACTGTTATTTGTTGAAGATGTTTATTTGTGAAATATAAATACATGGAAACTAAAAAAAAAAAAATTGAATCCTATCTCATTCGCAAAAATCTTCTGTTGCAGACTCACCGACAAACTCGAGTCAGACCTTCTCGTCTCTCTGAGTCAGCAGATCATCAAAACCTGCTGCGTCTGTGAGAAGCTCCTCCCCTTTCACTCGAGTCAGCAATGCAGAGACTGCGCCAGTCGTGTCTGCGCCGCATGCAGCATCGAGCAGCAATGCTCGACGTGCTATCTAGATAAGTGAGTAACCGATCTCAGTAGCTCATTTATTTATTTAGAAACTCTTTAGGTATTAGTAGAACATATATACAGACAAATAATATATCTATATAATATAGTATATATTTATGTATCTTAACTAAACAGGGTGTTTCTAAATTATACCAAAAAAAAAAAAAAACACAGTACAATGGGACCAAATGATGAAGAAAAAATCCTATAAACATACGTCCGCAAATGCCTCCTTTCTGAGATACAGGGCCGGACATGATAAGTCAAAAAAGAAAGCACACACTCGACACCTCACCTGTTAAATAACCAAAAAAACTGAGAAAAGCATCTTTTCCCAGAGAAAACTGAGGAAAGCATCATTTCCCAGAGAAAAATGAATAAATTGGAAAATAATTAGTGGCCAAAAAACACTGACTTCAACACCAAGTAGAGACTGCGTTTCTCAAAACATCAGGGGCATTGTGACGGTCGAAACATGTTTTCCAAAAATCAACTTTTCGACTAGTTCTGTACGTTTTACGAAAAAAATAATTGACACATTTTCTCTTAAAAAGAGTATTGTGTAAGCGATTATTGCTTTGTTTGTTCAGATTACAATACACACAAAAAGTTAAAAGTAAAAAAGTATGCCGCACCCTCCATATCTCGGCCCCTGAAATTGGTAAATCGTTGTAAATCTCGTGAAACACGTTAAATCTAATCATAAGCAAGTACAAATAAGTAATTAATTTTCAACCTACCGTTAAAAAGATATTTAAGAAAAACACATTTTTTGACCCATCATGTCCGGCCCTGTATCTCAGAAAGGAGGCATTTGCGGACATATGCTTATAAGACTTTTTCTTAATCATTTGGTTCCATTGTATTGTGGTATTTTTTTTTTTTTTTTTTTTTTTTTTTTTTTTGGTATAATTTAGAAACAACCTGTATATGTATTAATATCAAATAAACATGGGTTACCCCGTCAATTTATGAAAATGAAAAATATGTGTTACATTTCTTTACCTACTTCCTTTCTCCCCCCCCCCCCCCCCCCCAGGTCCACCGCCAGTCTGCTGAGCAGTCCCGAGTTCCAGTCCCGGCTCCGGGTCAAACTCGAGGCCACCCTGGCGTCCCTGGACCTCGCCCCCCCCGCCCCCCCTGGCGGGCGCCCCGCCCCTGCCCCCCCGGAGGTGAGGGACCTCATGGAGAAGCTGGTGGAGAGTTTGGTGGAAGAGCAACTGGACGAGACGCCCATCACGGCTCTGTCGGCCCATCCCGCCTGTGAGTAAACGGTTTTTTTTTTTTTTTTTTTTTTTTTAAGCTTTATTAGGAGGACAAACATGCAACATTATAAAATTAAGAAAAGATAGAAGAAAAAAGAACAAACAAATGACAAAATAAAAAAGAAAAGAAAATAACAATAATGTCCTACCTGAAGGGCGGGGTTATTGCCTGTGGCAATCTCTTCCACCCAACCCTTTTTTTGGCATTGGTACGCAAGGAAGGCTATTCCACCATACACCCGCAGTAAACAGTTTTACTTCCGAGAAATTTCTAATATTAGAAATCGGAGGTATTGTGTTCGGTTTTGTAAAAAAAAAATATTTTTTTGGCATTGGTAGGCAAGGAAGGCCATTCCTGCCCATCCCACCTGTGAGTGAACAGTTTTTTTTTTTTTTTTTTTTTTTTTTTTTTTAGCATTGGTACGCAAGGAAGGCCATTCCTGCCCATCCCACCTGTGAGTGAACAGTTTTTTTTTTTTTTTTTTTTTTTTTTTTTTTGGCATTGGTACGCAAGGAAGGCCATTCCACCATACAGCCGCAGTAAACAGTTTTAGTTTCGATAAATTTCTAATATTAGAAATCGCGGAGGTATTGTGTTCGGTTTTGTAAAAAATAATATTTTTTTGGCATTGGTAGGCAAGGAAGGCCATTCCTGCCCATCCCACCTGTGAGTGAACAGTTTTTTTTTTGGCATTGGTAGGCAAGGAAGGCCATTCCACCATAAGATATTAAACTTTTATACACAGCCGGAGTAAACAGCTATTTTTTTAATTAATCATCATAGGATGGCGTCCTATGATGATTAAATAAAAAGAACCCTCGGGACGCACCGAAAAAAAATAGTATTCAAAATTTGGTTACAGTTGTTTGTAAGGGATAGCTTCCGTTGCGCTCGTGTTGACCCAGCACCTAAATGGGAAGTATTGTGTCACTTCTCGCCCATCAGAGGCGAGACATACTACAGGATGAGCTACAAAATAGACCACAAGCGTCTACAGTAGCTCTTCTTTTATGGCTACGAAATAATAAAAAAAACACTCATCTTAAAAAAAAGACTTAACGGCACGTTACAAAAGTTCTCGTACTGTTACTGAAGTTAAGTAATTTCCATGATCATCCGGCTATACCCGACCTCACTCAGGGTTGGTGAGGTTAATTTGACTAAAGTATCTCCTGTTTCATGACAATGAAAAATAAGCTGTAAAAAAATATCTTTAAAATATATCGAAATTTTATTCTATCTGTGTGCTTTTTTCTCTTCTTATTCTATCAAGTGCAGTATGCTATCAGGAAAGGTGGGTTTTTAGTGGGTGGAAACCCCACACCCCAGGCTAAGACCTGGGTGTCTTTAAAAGATTTTGCCCGCCCTTCCTTAAAAAAAAAAAAAAAAAAAAAAAAATCGAAATCTCTTGAGCTGAACCACCATAATTCTGTCTATGTGTCTACCATCATCAGATGTGAAACTGCACACCAAGTACCACGCGCTGTTTGTGCACTATCTGATAAAACTCTCGCGCGCCCTATACAAGTACCTGTCCAGTAAGTTCATTTTCTGTGTGAATAGGCCCCAGCACAACAATATGATTGACACCTGAATTTGATTATTTCTGTGTGAACAGGACCCAGCACAAAAATATAATTGACACCTGAATTTGATCCTTTTTGTGTGAATAGGCCCCAGCACAACAATATGATTGACACCTGAATTTGATCCTTCTTGTGTGAATAGGCCCCAGCACAAAATATAATTGACACCTGAATTTGATCCTTTTTGTGTGAATAGGCCCCATCACAACAATATGATTGACACCTGAATTTGATCCTTTTTGTGTGAGTAGGACCCAGCACAACAATATGATTGACATCTGAATTTGATCTTTTTGTGTGAGTAGGCCCCAGCACAACAATATGATTGACACCTGAATTTGATCCTTTTTGTGTGAATAGGACCTAGCACATATATTTAATTGGAATTTTTCATTTTTTGTGTGAATTTCCCCAGCACTACAAAAAGATTGACTCCAGTCTTATATCGGGTTTGAATAGGCGCCAGCGCAACATTGATTCCTGACTCATTTTTGTGTATGAATAGGCCCCAGTACTACAATTTTATTGACACCTATATTTGATCATTTTTGTGTGTAAATAAGCCCCAGCACAACAATTTCATTGACACTTAAATATGATCATTTGTGTTTGTGAATAGGCCCCAGCACAACAATTTCATTGACACCTAAATTTGATCATTGTGTGAATAGGCTTAAGCACCATAATTTCATTGACACCTGAATTTGGTCATGTTTATGTGTAAATAGGCCCCAGCACAACAATGTCATTAACACCTAAAATTGATCATTTTTGTGTGTGAATAGGCCCCAGCACAATTTTTTTTCGCAATATTTTATAGTAGGTATTTTCCGAGTCTTGTGTGAATCTCTAGCACTGCACTTATGATAGTTTGGTTTTTGGAGGCGTGGCAGCATTTTCTTTTTTCTTTCTCGTGGAATTATATGAGCCGTGTTTTTCTTTTGGATAAATTTTTTTTCCAGGTTCGGTATTTCCAAATATTTCCATTTTCTTCCAAGTTTAGCTTCCCCACTATTCGTGAAAGAAAAATGCGTTTCGGTACTTTTAAAGATAAACAATGGACTTAAACTATAAACTATAAAAGAAATGGAAGCAAGAATTTTATAAATCCATTTTGGTTAACCAAATTGGAAGAAGATGTTTCCTCTTTCAAAAGAAAAATGACTTTCTTCCAGTTCGTCTATTTATTCCATTTGAATCTTCTTTGATTAGAAAGAAAAATACAGCTATGGATAAGTATTTACGAACAATGTTGCAAGTTGACAATATTATAGCTTTCTGTATGTTTTTGATTACCATAAAGTTGTGGATAATTTTAGGAACTTGATGTAGGAGAGACTTGGTTGCCTTATTATTTGTGTATAAATCCATTTTACATGATATTATGATAGGTAAAACATGGACTTGGTATAATCCATACAGCCGTTTCACTTCTTCTTTTAAAGCTTGGTATTTGGTCACCTTGGTCCAACCATGAGGTTGGACAACGTCGACCCTGCATGAGCGGGATAAGACAGAGTAAAAGAAGAAGAAGATTTGGTCACCTTTTTATCGTAAGTTTGATGAATGTTTTTATCCAAAGGGACAGAAAATTCAATTATCATAATTATATAGCTTTTCTGTCAACATTGTCGGTAGTGAGAGTATCAGACTTATTATAAATGACATGGCGATCAGTAGTAATTTCCATGTTGTACAAGATTTTACAATTATTCACCTGGGTAACAGTTTCTGGTTTGTATTTGTAGTAGGTGACTTTTTTATTTATTTAGATAAATTGTATTATTTAGAATCAATATACAGTTTACATAGGAACACTTTCCCTAAGCTAATACAAAAAATGTGGGCTTCTAAGGATTTATTATATTTTGCTTTATTAGGTAAGACAAAGTAAAATATATACAGTAAATACAATGAATTTATAAAGAAAAAAATAAATAGATTGGACAAAAAACAAAGAAAATAAAGCTTGAAGAATGTGTCCTACCAAAAGAGCGGGGTTATTGCCTGTGGCAATCTCTTCCACCCAATCCTTATTATAGAGATTCTATTTTTCTAGATTGTCTCTTTTTGAGATTTCTTACGATTTCTTATTATTATTATTATTATTGTGTTGCACTTTAAAAAATAAATAAATTAAAATTAAATTAAATTATTTTATTATTTCCAGACAAACCAGTGGCGCCCTCCGAGACAACGGGAGCTGTACAAACCCAACTCAAGTCTCTCATTGTGCAGGTGCTAAGAGAAGCTAACAGTCTGCCTCCATTGCAGGTAATAATAATTATGTTGACCGAGCTCCTAATGGGTAAGTATTGTGTCACTTCTTGCCCATCAGAGGGGAGGTATACTACGGGATGGGCAGGCTACAACACAGACCACAAGCGTCTAGAGTAGCTCCTGTTTCATGGCTACGAAATAAAAACGTCTGTGAAACACTCATCTTCAAAACAAAAACAAAAAAATCCCAGCGAATGGACGGTAAAACCCCCACCCTAATCAGGACGTTTAATCAAATAAAAATGTTGGCATTAGGAAGAGCGTCCAGCCAAGAAAATGTGCCACAACCAACCAACTTCAACCATGAGGTTGAACAATGCCGACCCCAAGTAGATTTGGGAAAAGGCAAAGTTAAAGAAGAAGAAGAATAATTTGATCTCTATTATTTCATTAAAAAAATTCATTTTTCGTTTTTCCATGAAGAACTGGTGTACTCTTAGGGAATGTGAGTTGACCGACTATTGATTAAAATGAGTATTCATTTTTACTATAACTCGTTAGAGTTCCAAAAAAGTAGCCTTAATTATTAAATAGTATAGTAGTGCTTTATTTAGTCTGTCGGTTCGAGACAGGGAGTCCCATTATGCTAACTGTTTAATATAGCACCTCTTTATTTATTGTATATTTTATGTAGAACAGAATGACCTTTGTTGGATCTATTGTGACCAGTTGATTCTAATTAGTTTGTTTATAATTTCAGTTGAATTCGGCCAAGGGGTCCAGCAATGTAGATAGCTTAAAATCCAAAACCTACGAGGACATACTCGCCACAACAATATTGAACAAGGTTAGTTTTTTTTAATTATACTATTACTGTTTTTTTTTCTATATTATGGCGTTATTATTATCATTACTTTTTAACATTTTATTAATAGGGGCATATACGTAAACACAGATAATTAAAAATTAATATACAATATAAGAAGAAGTAACCGAGGAGAAAAAAATTAAGGAAAAAAAAAAACAAATATATACATATCTAATAACTAAAGGGCGGGGTTATTGCCTTTGGCAATCTCTTCCATCCAACCCAAGGCGTTTCACACCTCGGCAGAGGTGTTTGATTATTATTATTTAATTCTTTATTGATATGACGTATGTGTACATGTACAAACAAGCAATTATAAAAAAATACAAAATTTAGAACAATTTAAACAAGAAAAGAAAAGATAAACAACATCGATAAAAAAAAAATATACAGATGTCCTAACTGAAGGGCGGTGTTATTGTCCCTAACAATCTCTTTCTTCCTAACCCTTTATGATAATTCCCTGGAAAATCATGCCTAATATTATTTCAATATGAGAAAAAGGTTAGAGATTAAGACATAGTCAAATATCTCGGAATTTACTGAAGATAGTGACCCCTTCAAGGTTATTTCAAGTTCAATTTTTATTATTAAATGGAACTTTGCAGTCTGTATACCACCCTATAAGTATATCTTAGTTCAAATTTGAAATGTACTTATTTTTACGAGTTGATTTTGCTCGGAACATTTTTTGATTCGATTTAAAATTTCTGAAAACTCTTTTAGGATGCTTTTTTTGTTGTACGAGTATTTCAGTTTCTGGACAAAAATCATAAAAATGTGTCGAAAACCTTTCAAAACCTCCCATAGGCCCAGAGTTGCAGCACACGGTGAAAGATTTTTCTAGAAAATTTCAAATCGCATCAAAAAATGTTTCGGACAAAATCAACTCCTGGAATTATGTAAATTTCAAGTTTGAACTAGAAAATGAGGGGTTCCATTTAAAAAATCCAAAACCAAAGTTGAACAAAGTTGAAGAACAGTATTAGATCCACCCCTTTGAGCTATGAAAATCATTACCTACTGAACATATTTTCTCTATCTTCAGTAGTTTCCAAAACTTTTTATTATGTCTTTTAAAATGGCTCACCATATTATTTATCATTTGATTTGTTTACACATGGTCATTTAACAAATTTTTATATAATGTAATTAATTTTATTGTTTTTCCATATTTACTTGGGTGGAAAAAAGAAGGACAAACATATCCCAGAAAAATATAATAAGTATAAAATTTACGTAATTTGTGTTTAAACGTAATGTTCATATTATGTCTTTTTTCCAAATTAACATTTTATCTGCAATCTCTTCAAAAACTGAAACTCTTTGCAACTTTCCTTCATTTGCAAAATTCAATATCTCCATCAAAAACTTTATCAAATTGTGTCGTCTCGTCTTAATCAAGTCAATGTCTTTTTTACATTCTTCAAGAGGTTTGTTTAATTTTAGAGGTTCTCTATGGTGTAGTTTGGAGTTTGTGATGCTCCTATTTCCAAGGTTTTCATTGGTTAGTTTAGATGTTTTGAGATTTTTATCAAGTAACCTATTATGATTTTCATTGATACCTTCTTTTCTGTTTGAGTCAGATACATTTCCATGGTATGATTCAAAATTATTCCTTTTTTTATCTCTTTGACTGTAAAATTGGTAATTTTTTGCATTTTTATTTGTTGATTTTACATTACTTTTTCCCATATTCTGATTAGGTAATATATTGATTGTAGATGAATCTTCCTCACTTGGTAATATATTTGCAGTTAGTGCATCCGCCAATATTTCAACACCCTCTCGCAGAAACTCCTGCAGCCCATGGCATTCAACATCTAGACTTTTTGTCTCTTCGTCAATCCTATTGAAAAATTCTTCTTCTGCCTTCATGATGGCTTCTAGAGCTGCTATTTCATCATCAGCCTCATTAATTTTCCTTTGCAATTCTTTACTGTGCTCAGCAACTACTAGTGTTTTGTCTTTGAAGTCCAAAAAGCTCGCGTATTTTGCTTTCATTTTGTCTCTTTTGGTATTGAGCACTTCAAGTACGTGTTCATGGGCAATGATAATTTCATATTTTTCGTTTAATGTCCCTCTGATTTTATTTTTGTTAACTTGAAGCATCTTAATATTATTTTTCATGTTTTCGTTGGATTTAACAAGACCGAATACTTTGGCTTTCATTTCATCGCGTACAGTTTTGAGTTTTCTGTTTTCACACTGGATGAGTTCCATCACTTTTAGAGGTTCTTCTGTAGAATTGTCTTGGATTTTTAAAGATCCATTTTCTTTCGTAGGTTCTTCTGTTATACTGACTTGTTTTATTAGAGATTCATTCATTATGATTAAGTCCTCTAATTTTGATAACTCATCTACCTTTGAGTCCTCGCTTTTGAGTTTTTCCAGGTGTTCTAGTTTAGCTTGAAACGTTTGCAACTGCTCTTCCGTTATATTTTTCATTTGTTCTATTTCCTTTTTAAAAATAAGTCTTTCACGTTTCTTATTTACTTTATCTGTGTTACGATTTTTAATCACAGGTTGTTTTGTACTGACACATTTTTTTAACAGCGTCTTTTTAAAATTTTCAACACTTTTTTGTGCATTTGCTTCTGCCGCCTCTTTCAATCTGTCTCTAATTCTTTTACGAATATTCCCTTTTTTCGTTTCAATCTGAGTTGTAGGAGGAGCAAATATCTCTTTAAATTTTACCTGGAGATTAAAAACTTCGTTCGATACAGCTTCCAATTCTCTGTCTTTGGGATGATCTTCCAAAACTTTTTTCTCATGTATGATCAATTCTGTTGCTGCTTTCAATTCTTCAGTTAACAAGCTATTCAATTCCCTGAAACGATCTATTTCATCTAACTTCTGCCGAAATTCTTTTTCGTATTCTTTCAGATCTTTTCGGTCTTTGTCTTTCGTTCCTCTTTTTACAGGTAATCGCATTTCAATCCCTCTTTTCTCAGCATCCTTTTCAAAACGTACTTCCCCTTTCTGTTCTTCAATTTTCTTTAGTTTTCTCTTGTTCCTAAAATCTGAGGATAGCAATGTGAATATTCTTTGCAATAATTTCCATCTCGTTTTTTTCTCTAAATCATCTATTTTCTCTGTGTCTGGCTCTTGCTTGGCTGTCCAAAAGTCAACAATGAATGCCATCATTTTCTCGTACTCATCATTGTCGAATTCCTCCTCCTCCTCTTCGCTGTCCTCCGATGTGCTAGTCACGTCTGATTGCATGCTCTCGGCGCTTTTATTTTCCTCAAGATCCGATCCCTCTTCGGACATGTTGATTTCTTTTTCAGACATTCTTACCTAGGCTATCTTAAAATTTGTAAAATTAAAATTTCCACTCTAAACCAATTTTCAAATTAACTAATTGACTTCGACTCAATTATTTCAAAACTTGATCAAATGAAAATTGAACTTGAAAGTAGCATGTTCAGCCAGGACAATATAAATATGTGTGTTGCTTCACAAAATAAAAAATGAACATTATTATGTTTTTATAGAAACGAGCACAATACTTCCCATTTCTAATATTTCTGGCTTAGTAATATTACTAAGCCAGCGCAGCGTTTGCAAGTTAAATTAAGTTCAGTGATAAAAGCGGCACTCTGTGAATCCAAAGATTCCAGAGGTCGCGGGTTCGAAACCCAACCGAGACATGACAAGTTATCCTCCCATTTGGGATTTTTACCACATAATAATACGTCTTGAGCTTACTGCTGGGATAATAGGACACAATAGTTCTAATCGGGCAGTATAAATGAGGCGATATTATTATTCCCCACTCTTCGTGAAAGAAAAATGCGTTTCGGTACTTTTGAAAATAAACAATGGACTTGAAGCAAAAGAACTGGAAGCAAGAATTTTCTAAATCCATTTTGGTTAACCAAACTGGAACAAGATTTTTCCTCTTCCAAAAGAAAAATGACTTTCTTCCAGTTCGTTCATTTTATTCCAGTTGAATCCACCTTGGTTAGAACGAAAAATACGGCTCATGTTTCATGATTTGTGAATTCCCTCTGTTCCGCACAGATTGTGGAGAAGTGTCAGCACTCGAAAACCGTCACCAGTTCCACGGAGGATCGCGACGCCTCGGGAGCTCCTCTCAGGAGCGTCAACACGTCAGTGAAAGCGACGTGCGAGTTCAAAATCGGCCCGCTAGAGTGCGCTGGGAGTGGAATCCAAGATGGCGACGGAGAAGATTGTCAAGATGGCGGCGCACGAACGGAGGATCGAGAACGCGTGTGGAGCAAAGGACGAACGAGTCTTCTGTGTACAACGGTAAGTTGTATTTTAATTTTTTTTTTTTTAATTATTATCTTTTCTCAATTTTTCAACCAACTCATCTCCCTGGGGCTCACAGCCCACAACTGCCGCGGCATTTCCTCTTTGTATTGCTAGACTTATTTTTTGTGATACGTAGGAACTTGTTCTACCATCACCTGATTTTTTTAAAAATAATTTCAATGTTTTCAATGTTAAATTTTTGTATTTCATTATTTTGTCTATTGGGTCCCCATGGGAACGATAAATTTTAATAAAGAAATAACAATAAAAAAAGTAGTCACCTTGGAGGTAGCATGCTGGGCTTGCACTTCAGGTGACCCGGGTTTGAATACCGGAAGGGTCTCAACTTTTCCCGCTCTGTACTTTGAATGTCGGGGCCTACTCTATCGTGGGCAACAACCAGTGGCGGCGTTACGAAATTGATTTTGGAATATGATGGTTGGGCGCGTTGGAGATATGATGCATTAGCATTATAGTTCTCTTAATGTCGATGCTACCCACTTAAAATTGTGACATATTAACACAAATAACTAACTAAGTAATTTGTTTTATTTATTATAAAATACAAAATATAAAAAACGTCAAGTCTAAAAGTAACTATATGAAACTCTTATCAATGCTAAATACTAACTGTTATGAGTACATTAATCAAGATCATGCAATATGAAACTCCCAGCACCTAAATGGGAACTATTGTGTTACTTTTCGCCCATCAGAGGGGAGGCATACTACGGATTACTACGGGATGGGCAGGCTACAACACTGACCACAAGCGTCTACAGTAGCTCCTGTTTCACGGTTACGAAATAAAAACGGCTGTGGAGTACTTATCTCAAAAAAATAATATCTTTTTTATTTCTTTTTAATGAGAATGAGCAAAAGACACTCGTAACTACCGCTGAGTTTTGCAAGGATACCAATATTGACAGAGAAAAATTTCTTCACCATTGAAACATTCCATATTCTTCCCTACAGTAGGCTTTCCACATAAAAGAAATTGTTTTTTCGGGAATTAAAAACGGCTATGAAACACTCATCTTAAAAAAAATCCAAATAAATTCATTTCCAAACAAGAAAAAACCTGCCAAACAAGAAAGAAACATGTCTCTTTAAATCTCCCATTAATTGCATCATGTCAACATTTTACACCCTGGAAAACCAAGCGGATATTTTCCCGTAGGGAAGAGACCAGCAACAGTTATTGCCCTCATAGATGTCACCCGTTGACTTTATATCTGTGTTGGTGCAGTTGCTTTCTTAAATAATAATAATATATTGCCTTATTTATACTGCTCGATTAAGACTAACAAAGTCCCATTATTCCAGCAGTAAGCCCAAGACATATTATAATGTGGTAAAAATCCCAAATGGGAGGAGAACTTGTCATGTCCCGGCCGGGTTTCGAACCCGCGACCTCCGGAATCTCTGGATTCACAGAGTGCCGCCTTCACCACTGAGCTACCGGGACAGAAATAATAAAATCAATGAAAATCTTTCCACATCATAGCAGTCCGGTTGTGGAATATAATACCGATGGAGGCAAGAATTAATGCACAAACATTAGAAATGTTTAAATCCTGTGTAGTCAAATTCTTAAAACCTTTAGAATAAGACTACACAAATTTTGTGGTTGGATGGAAGAGCTCAAAAATTGAGAATCCTGCCACATTAAATAAAACCAAAAAAAAAAAAATATAATTCCCATCCCACTCACTCCCAATTCCCAGGTGGAGCACATCGAGGAGGTGATCACGCGCTACTCACCCAATGAGTACGAGCAGGAGGAGAAGGACGGAGACGTGAGTCACGCGTGCGTCACGGATCCGCCGTCACGGGGCGTGCCAGGTCTGTACGGCGTCACGTATGAGGGCGACAGTCACAGGGCACCGTGCCCGGAGCTGGGCCGCGATATTGTCGACGGTAAGTGCTCAATCCTCCACTTTCTAATTAATGAATAATAAATGCAAATATATTTATCTATCTATCGGTAAGTGCTCAATCCTCCACTTTCTAATTAATGAATAATAAATGCAAATATATTTATCTATCTATCGGTAAGTGCTCAATCCTCCACTTTCTAATTAATGAATAATAAATGCAAATATATTTATCTATCTATCGGTAAGTGCTCAATCCTCCACTTTCTAACTAACGAATAATAAATGCAAATATATTTATCTATCTATCGGTAAGTGCTCAATCCTCCACTTTCTAATTAATGAATAATAAATGCAAATATATTTATCTATCTATCGGTAAGTGCTCAATCCTCCACTTTCTAACTAACGAATAATAAATGCAAATATATTTATCTATCTATCGGTAAGTGCTCAATCCTCCACTTTCTAATTAATGAATAATAAATGCAAATATATTTATCTATCTATCGGTAAGTGCTCAATCCTCCACTTTCTAACTAACGAATAATAAATGCAAATATATTTATCTATCTATCGGTAAGTGCTCAATCCTCCACTTTCTAATTAATGAAAAATAAATACAAATATTTTTATCTATCTATCGGTAAGTGCTCAATCCTCCACTTTCTAACTAATGAAAAACAAAGTATTTTTATCTATCTATAGGTAAGTGCTCAACTGCTCAATCCTCCACTTTCTAACTAATGAAAAACAAAGTATTTTTATCTATCTATAGGTAAGTGCTCAACTGCTCAATCCTCCACTTTCTAACTAATGAAAAACAAAGTATTTTTATCTATCTATAGGTAAGTGCTCAACTGCTCAATCCTCCACTTTCTAACTAATGAAAAACAAAGTATTTTTATCTATCTATAGGTAAGTGCTCAACTACTCAATCCTCCACTTTCTAACTAATGAAAAAAAAAGTATTTTTATCTATCTATCGGTGAGTGCTCTTCTCAGATGGTAAGATCAAAATAGAACGCTTGAAATAAGAATTAAAAAAAAATGAAAGAAGAGAATGCCGTAGGCAATTAGCCGTAGGTTCTGTTGGAATTCAGTTACATTGTTAAAAAAGTTAAGTTATATTTTGTGTTGATCACTTTCGTGATGTCACAACTACTCAAACTCGCTTTACTAAATCTTTGCTGAACTTGGGACTTGAACCACCGACCTCCAGATTAAAAGTCCGCCGCCTTATCGATCCAGCTACAGAGGTCGGTACTTTCTAACTATTGAAAAAGAAATACAAATATTGTTATCCATCTATCGGTAAGTGCTCTTCTCAGATGGTAAGATCAAAATAGAACGCTTGAAATAAGATTAAAAAAAAATAAAAGAAGAGAATGCCGTAGGCATTAGCCGTATTTGAAAATGCTATTGCTTTCTCAGTATTATAAAATAAATATTTTGTTGAATGCCCAGCATTGCCCAGCATTCTCAGTATTGGCTCTGTTGGAATTCAGTTCTCTCAACATCGGAATAGAAATCATCAACAATGCATTCTGAATCTTAAACGAACAAATATACAATGGTGTCAAGCATCTCTCCCTGTTGCTTTTGGTGGCCTTGGAATACGAAAGCTTTCAGATATTACACTACCGGCTTTTCTTACATCTTTAAAAAGCGTGAAACCTTTAGTTTCCAAAATTTTGAACACACCTGAAAATGATTTTGAAATATGCTTTACAAAGGAATGTTATGATGAATGAAATATCAAATTTCAGAAAACACCTGAAATTCAATCGAATCAGAAGAGCTGGGATGATATTATTATTGAAAAAATTGTTGAAAATGATTTAATTTTTTCTGCAAATGAAGATAAAGCCCGCTTCAAAGCTCTCCAAGAACCAGAATCAGGAGCATGGTTACAAGCAATTCCTTCCAAACAAGTTGGCACTTTTGTTGACAGTAAATCATTCCGGATATGTGTAGGACTGCGGCTAGGCTCTACCCTTTGTAGGCCACATCCTTGCATCTGCGGTGAAACTGTTGACGAAAGAGCCATCCATCCTTTGAGTTGCCAGAAAAGTACAGAAAGATTTCCTCGCCATGCTAGCTTGAATGACATAATTAAAAGAACCCTCACACTGATCGATGTTCCTTGTCAGCTGGAACCACCGGGTTTATGTCCTGAAAATATATCTAGACCCGATGGAATTACAATCGTGCCATGGTCCAACGGGCAGATTTTGATAAGGGATGCTACATGTAGCGATACCCTAGCACCCTCAAACCTTCCGCTTACCAAATGTAATGCTGGAGCAGCCGCAGAGAGAGCATGTGTAAATAAACATAGAAAATATCTCCATCTAGAACGACAGAATTACATTTTGAAAGCTTTTGCGATTGAAACAATGGGGCCGATTTGTAAAGAAGCTAAACAATGGCTAGAAGAACTAAAAAGATCCATTGTAAAAAAGACTGGAGACCCAAGATCGGGAAATTATTTGCTGCAACAGATAAGCCTTGCAGTTCAACGAGGCAATGCTGCAAGTGTTTTGGGTTGTCACCCAAATGATGATGTACTGAATAATGTTTTTTTATGTTTAATAAAATATATATATAATATTACCATTCATGAGAGGTGACAGATACGAATCAACAATAATAATTATATTTTTAATATTAATATATTTTTTTTTTTTTTTTACAAGAATTGACGGGATGTATTCCCATTTATTACAATATTAAAATACAAACATCTTTACAACATTAAATTACAAACAAAAATCATATGCACAATTCATTTTGACAACAAAAAAATATATCAACTTTTTCAGCTATATTGTTTCCTAGTTTTTGCATTCGCTGGAGTGGGGAGAATTCGCCTATGTTTGTTCTATTCCTACGAAGTTTGAAAGTATTTTTATTCCTGGAGTTAAATTGTTTTACATGAAAATCGAGTTGATCAAGTAAGTCTGGAGTATCTATTTTATTATGAATGATCTTGATCTTGTGTAGGAATGTTAGGTCTAGCATATTTCTTCGATGTTCAAGTGATTTTATATCTTGAGATTTCATGATCTCATTATAATTATGATTAGATATTTGTATTTTCAATTTGTATGCGAGTATTCTTAAAAAAGCTCTTTGAACAGATTCAATAGAAGAAATATGAACATTATATTGAGGAGACCAGACACTTGAGCACTATTCTAGGTGGGACCGAACATAGACAAAGTATAAAGTTTTTAGTGTACTTGGCTTGGTGAAGTCTTGTGTTTGTCGATATAGAAATCCTAACATTCGAATTGCTTTCTTTTTTATGATTTCATAGTGGGAATTGAATTTTAATTTTTTTTTTTTATAGATGTTCCAGAATGTGTGAGATCATAGTGTAATTAAAATCAGACTTTAGTTCTCCATGTTACTCGCTTACCACGACAATGTGTACAACACAAAACATACAGAATTCCGAATGTGATTCACCTCATTCGTGTGATCATAGTGATATGTTAGACCAAATGTGAGATCGCAGTGATATGTTAGACCAAACTTTAGTTTGTATCATAGTGATATACATGTTTCCGAACTTTAGTTCTCCATTTTAGTCAACTTCCAAGACAACTGGCTCGCCAGCAGGCAATGGTACATCTTCTCCGTTCCACGGTTGTACTTTGGCGGAGCCCGCGACAATAAACACCAAACCTGTGCCTATGAGAATGAAGAAGGTGATCCAGAAGATGAGCCGCCACTGATTCATTGTGTTGTCAGGGGCCATGAAACCCACGAGCATGGGGGCAGTGATTCCACTGACGGAGCCCAGCCCATTCACTAGACCCATGAGGGACCCGACGTAGTTGGGCGAAAGATCCAGACAATTGACTTGAATGGAGGGATAGTAGCAGCCCATTAGACCCATGCCCAGGGTGAACATGATGATGACAACAACCCTGTTGCAACCAGCATAGGAAGCTAGGATAATGCCAATGGCAGGACCCACGGCAGCAGTGATGGTGAAAAGCTTCCGGTTTGCGGTCACAGACATTTTGCCTAGAGCCAACATCTTGTCACTCAGCCAGCCGGAGCCTATAGCAAACAGGAACATGGCGAGGAAGGGTAGGGATGAGAGGAGAACGTTACTTCCAATAGAGAACTTCATCACACTTGCCATGTACTCGGGCAAGTCTGTGTTGATGGTATACAGGCCCCAGTCATGTCCCATCTCTCCTACCAGCAGGGCTAACACCGGGGGAGAGGTGAGGATGGATTTCCAAGGAGTACTTGGGAGATCCGTCCTTCGTGAAAGACTCCCAATTTTCTCAGTAATCTTTCTCTTCCTGGGTAATGAATTTATTCGAAGCCGGGTCATTGGAGCAGATGAAATACCACACAATGAACCAGACAACGCCCATAGTTCCGTAGACGTAGAATACTGCCGGCCAGTAGTTATTAGTGAACTCAAGTAGATAGCCCGTGAATATAAGACTGGCCATGCTTCCGCCTTGTACACCTGCAAAACAAAAGGATCCTATTTTGCCTCGTTCACTCAGAGGGATCCACGCGGCCAAGAGTTGGTTGAGCCCCGGGAACATGGTGCCCTCACCGGCTCCTATGAGGGCTCGCTGTACAGACAGAGCAACAGGTCCCTGGTACGCCACCAGAGGGGTGATGATCGTGAGGAGTGCGGTGAACAGAATGCCCAGGCCGAGCGTGAGTTTACCCCCAAACTTCTCGGCGAGCATTCCTGCAGGAACGTGGGTGAGAAGATAGCCAATGTAGAAGGAGCTAAGGATGATGCCTTGGGTGCCCTCATTCCAGTTGAACTCATATTTCTTAATGTCGGACGCATTGGCGACCACTCCGGGGCACCCGTTGGGGTCCACCTTGTCAGTGCTGAAGTGCGGCGCCTGCGCCATCACCACCAGGGCCAAGTTGAAGCTCATGCGCATGAAGTACCCGATAGCCACGGCGAGGACACACATGACCGCCAACACGTGGCGTTGCGCGATCATTTTGTTTCTTGATAAATCCCAAAGGCTCCGTCATTAACTGTTGAGGGTCATCACAATTTAACTAACAATTTTAAACAAAATAGAAAAATTTGAAAGTGTTGTGTGATTGTTTCTGTGCAGTAATAATCCCATTACAATAATATTTTTTTGTAATATTAATAATAACCCCCCTGTAATATTTTTTAAATTTAAAATCGTGTTACCTGTTTACGTAATAATTGCATGATTACATATATGCATATTAATGCGAGTAAACAGAGATAAAAAAAAAACAACCTTCAATCAATCAATTTACTGTATATTTATACAAAGTGTATGAGATCATTTCAAACCTTCAGACAGTTCTCTCAACATCGGAATAGAATTCATCAACGACCTTGAAACCTGGGAAGAATTCTTTTCAATTGTTCTATTTCTTTCAATTGTTCTATTTTATTCAAGTCCATGCCATTCTATTCTCAGGATCTGCTCTGTTAGAAGAAGGCGCAGTTCTCTGAACATCGAAATAGAATTCATCAACGACCTTGAAACCTGGGAAGAATTCTTTTCAATTATTCTTTTTCATTCAATTGTTCTATTTTATTCAATTCCATGCCATTCTATTCTCAGGTTCTGCGCTATTAGAAGAAGGTTACGATTCAGACAGTTCTCTCAACATTGGAATAGAATTTATTAACAACCTTGAAACCTGGGAAGAATTCTTTTCAATTATTCTTTTTCATTCAATTGTTCTATTTCTTTCAATTGTTCTATTTTATTCAATTCCATGCCATTCTATTCTCAGGTTCTGCTCTCTTAGAAGAAGGTTACGATTCAGACAGTTCTCTCAACATCGGAATAGAATTCATCAACGACCTTGAAACCTGGGAAGAAAATTGGTTGTTCTCCAAGAGAAAAGTGGTTCCCAACCCGAGGGCCGCGGCTCACCATCCTGTACCTGTCCCTATGTTAGTCCCGTGTCCCGCTCCTGACCAAACTTGTCGAACTCTTATAGGTAAATATGACACAAAATCGCCCATAGAACTCAGTAATTGGACATAAGGCCATTAATTGAAATGACAGGATCAACACTAAACATAATTCAATATTTGAACACCATTAATAATATTATTATCAACGAAAGAATGGATAAAAAGTTGTCATCAGCATACAAATGAAAAGTATACCATGTAAATATTTTTTCAGTGTCATTCATAAACATCGAAAATAAAATGGGACCTAGTATACTGCCTTGAAGAGCATCTGTTGTTGTAGATAAAATGTCAGATAAAGCATCACCATTGAAGATATATTGCTAGCGATTTTATAATAATAATATGTAGAAAACTTTTGAAGAACAGAAGTGAAGAAGTAGAAATATTTTTGTATCTCTTTAGCTTTTAATCAGCCGAATCAAAAGCTTTACTTATGTCTGAATGTAGTAGTATAATATTTTAAGTTCTATCCATACTCTTACACAGTAACAATTGTAAAATATAAGTTAAATGTCGATTTTGAGGGTAAAAAGGATAAACTGATAGACATCATTTACATCTTGTGGAATGCAGATTAGCAACATTAAGATCACAATTAAAATCACCCATAATAATAATTATCTTCATAGTGAGGCAAGAAAGTATAAGTCCCGTTATGCCAACAGTTTTACAAAGCACCTCTTTTTTTATAAATTCTCGAGACCATCAGAATAAAAAGAGAGTTGTAAATAATAATAATAATAATAAAATCTCCCATTTTGCAGGTGATGTGGACGCAGAAGAAACATCGGACCTGTCAGAATGCTCCGACTCTATCTATGACGACCCAATTTTTGAGTCCAAGACTGCTAGTCTACGGGTCGGTAGTTCATCTGGGTCTCCTAGTCTGCGGGTCGTGGGTTCCTCAGAGACTTCTAGTCTGAGGGTCGGTGGTTCGAGCTCGAGTGACGAGGACAACACGGAGGCGTGGTTGGAGGCGAGAAATGAGAGGCTTCTGTTATCAACACCGATTGATTCAGGTATTTTTTTAAGTTGTTATAACAAGAATTCCGTGTCAGATAGGCTGTTAGATACTAGAAAATGCTTTGAGCTTTAACCTCACCTGATGGTTACCTTCCACTAATAATTGTTATTATTATTGTCTGGATGGATGACTCAGTAATAAATGAGAACAATTTGAATTTGAATTTTTTAAAAAATCGTTTCTTACAAATTCTGATAATTTTTACCAAATAGTACCAATTTTGCTATGTAATTTTCTTTTTTTAACTGAAGATGCCTTCACAGGCGAAACATGTCTTATTTCCTTAAATAAACCAATAAATTATTACAAAAGTGAAGTTAGTAAAAATTACTTTAATTGTTCTCATTTATTGTTATTATTATTATATAGGCACACACATATAATGGTGGTGAAGGGATTACATGGACACCCAGATCGAACGTTCTTTCTTTCATGTCCATTAATTTTATTTGGTTTTCACGTCCTAATATGACATGGTCAGGAAGGGTGTTTTACCTACCATTCGCTGGATATCGTACCAGCTACCCACATTATCCTCAGCCAGCCTGGGTAGGTCCGGAAATGACACCCTCACGTGTTCGGAGGGAACAGAGTTAACTGAAAATGCTGCTCCAACCGGGTTTCGAACTCAAGATCTCTGGGATATGGGAAGTGGTCACAACCGTTACGCCAGGGAGCCTCGTGCATAGCGGCGATACTGTTACCCATTTTACACTCATGGTTAGAATAAATTGTACAAATTTTATATGTTATTTTTTTTTTCTTATCTCAGCTATTGTTTGAAATGACTTTTTTAGTTCCGGAACTATCAGGGTAGTATGTACGAATTCGATTTCCTAGAATTTTCATTTTTGAGATAATTTAAATAAATTTCGTTGTTGAAGCATCGAACCGTTGGAATATTTCAACATTAAATGGTTTTTTTTTGTATCATTTTTCTCCTTATGAATATCATTTTTCTTTTCTTTGCTTTCAGGCGAAGGATCTTTGGAAGTGACAGAAGAAGACTCTAGTTTTCCTCTTCCAAATGATACAACCAGTTCAACATCTTCGCGACCTGTACCTAAACCAAGGTAAGTTAAATGAGTAGGGTAGAAGAAGAGATTGCCATAGGCAATAAATAACCCCGCCCTTTAGTTGTTGTTGTTGTTGTTGTAGCCAGCTTGGCTACAGCTGGAGGGGTGAGTGATGGTCTCCAGCCAACTGTATTTCAAAGTTGGCTCGTCCTGAACCACATATTTCTATGTGCGATCAACCATCATGAGGACTTGGACTTTTCTTTATAAGCCATTAAACCCTTAGGAAACTGCAAGCTAGCCTGGCTTGTAAGGGTTGGCTAGTCTGTTCTCTGTTTATAGTCCTCTAGCGAGACACTGGTCTTCTCCCTGTTTAACGTCCCCCAGCCAGACTGCCCTTTAGTTAGGAAATGTATGTGTAATGTGTATATTATTATTTATCTTTTTTCTTTTATATTGCTTCTATTTTTGTCCATGTCTGTGAAATCATTATTTATGTCCATATTGCCTAAATAATAATGAGCTTGAAGAATCCACTCCTGTACTAAGATAGCGTTTCCTAGTGAGAGTTAAACTGAGTCGCCTTCATAATTTTATGTACTTGACGACTCCATTTTCTTGTTTCCAATTAACGTATTCCACTTCTTTTTCAGGAAAAACACTGTTGCCCAAAACAAACACCAAAATTCCAACGGTTTAAGAAACAAGCCACCAACAGGCATGGCAAACAGAAAACACAGCAGCGACTCTGTGATAAATACAGCCTCTAAGGCTAAAAATTTAACAGCCTCAAAGGCTAAAGATTCAACAGCCTTAACTGAAAAGTTCTTGGAAAATGAAAGGCATGGCCAACAAACAGTCATTGAAGGAGAGCCGAATGAGGAACCCTCTGAAAACAATAACCATATTGGTGATAACACTATTAGTAACCCAAGTCAGAATATGAATGGGACTATTATGAACAAAACTGTAGATGGAGTGAATGAAACAAACGGTCAAGTAGAAAATAAACAAATGGAAACAGTACCAGCCAAAAGTTTGGCAAAAGAAAGTAAGAGTAAAAATGAACAAATAGAGACTGAACAACTAGACAGTAAAAATAATAATACCACCAAAGAGAGTGCAGCACTTACCAATCATAACCAAAAACAAAATCAAAATAATAATTTGGACATTGAATCAACCAGCACCAAAGATTACACCAGGGTCAAAGACAAACTCGATGGTAGCCTAGAGGCAAAGACTGAACAAAGCAATAGAAACCAAAATAAACTGAACAAAATGGAGACTGAGGCAGCAAATAGTCAAAAAATCAATGCCACCAATGGTAAACTAATTGAAGACAATCCGAGCAAAGAAACCATAAATCCAAAAGTCAAAGAAACAGCTAAAAGTAAGAACAGTGCTCTTCAGGAACCAGTAACAAACGAACAAGCGAAGTTATCAAACACTGTGAAAAATAAGGATAATGTAACCGAGCAAGCTAACAAAGAGATACTAACGACTGTGGAAGATGCCATAGGTGAAAATGATGTCAAAAAGAACAAAGAAGTGCCAATGGTGATGAAAGGTAACACAGAGGCAGTCAAGCTGTCCGAAACAGATGAAGTGATTGCAAAGGAAAGCTATGACCGAGAGCATGAAGCAGAGCTAGGAGAAATAGAAATACTGAACACTCCGCCTAAGCCAGGTAAGTGATCGATACATAAAAAATAGGAACAAAAAAATATTATTATTTTTTACAAAAAACGAATACAATACTATTCATTTCTAATACACTGAGTGACAAATTAGCAGAACGGATAGGTTTTCTCTCGTATAACGTGTGTATTTTTTGTTGGACAAACATATTTTTCATATTTTTTCTAATTGCGGCAATCACACAAAAATTGGTACAGAGACATGAAATCCAATTTTAATTTTTTTGAAAATGATGAATTTGGAAAAAATCAGTGAAAACAAAAAAAATTGTACACCATGTATAGAAAAGGTGGTCAAGGACAAGCACTTCATTCAATTATGAAAATTGGCCTTGATGTTTTTGCTATCTCTGTACCAATTTTTGTGTGATTTCCTCAATTAGAAAAAACATGAAAATAATAATGTTCTATGCGTTCTAATACACACGTTCTATGCGTTCCGCTAAGTTTATCATTCAGTGTATGAGAAGTTTGTCTGTAGTAATTTTACCCAGAACATGAAAATAATGGTGAGTACTCGTACATGATTATAAAAGATCGTGAATCACTCATCTTACTTTTCTATCCTTTTTTTTACTAGAAACAAAATCTGTCTTGTAAACAGGGTGAATCATTTTAATCAATTCAGTCAAATGGAAGAGGGGAAATGCAGCACCTGTGATGGGCACAGTGTCTCGTTCCTCAGACTTGGAAAGCATTTTTTATGTTTTATAAATAGTTAAAAACATTTTTTGTTATCTAATTCAGTCAAATATTTCCGAAACTACTGAAGAGAGAAAAAATCTGTTCCTGATACATTTTCATAGCTCCAATGACCTTCGGCCAATGTTTTCTGAACAGATTTTTTCATTGGCTTCGGAGATATTTGACTGGCTCGATTAAAATGGTTCATCCTGTATAAAAAAGTTATCATACCTATTTGTGTGTAATCACTTTTGTGATGTCACAACTACTCAAACTCGCTTTGCTAAAGTCACCGGAGCAACCTAGATATGTAAAACAAAGTGTTTGGAATTTGTAAACATGGGTCCTCCTGGCATGACAACTACCAAACCTCGGGGCAGTCGAAGTGAGTGAGTTCTAGAGAGTGGTTCAGCTGATGAGTCAATCTATTCCACCCGAAGGGTTGGGTGGAAGAGATTGCCATAGGCAATAACCCCTCCCTTTAGTTAGGACATATGTTACTATATATTTTTATTTTTTTATATTGTATAAATTGTTTCCATTTTTTTCATTTTTAAAATAATTACCTATTTCTATTTTTTTTATTTTATATAGTATAGTATAGTAGTGCTTTATTTAGACTGTCGGCTCGAGACAAGAAGTCCCATTACGTACATATTTTGTCGTACAGAAGTATTGTACATATTATGTCCATTTATATCTAATAAAGTGTTGAATATTAATAATAATAATAATTCGCCTCTGATAACACAAAGAGGCGTAAACAACATTTTCGAAATTTTACAGGAGAGCCAAAATGAGTTTTCTTGTGCATAAATTTTCTGTTCACGGTAGGAACATTATGACTTCCCTGTACCCGTGAAGGACCATACAAACTTTTTCTGATGCCAAATTTGATTATTTAACTGTTACTATCAAATCCTATTCGTATATTGTCATTATTTTGATCGTTTTTGGGATACGCCTGATTTCAATTTTTGTTGTATCTTTTTTTTTTTGGATTATAATTGGATTACGTCTATTTGTGAGAAGAAAATAGAGCACTAGTAGACTCAATCCAAGCAATAAAACCGATTTCAAAATTTTGTGGTTTACGCCTCTTTGTGTTATCAGAGGCGAATTATCGATCAAGCTACTGAGATTGGTAAACTGTCTTATAAAACTCTTTTCTTGATTTCAGGCACCATCGCAGAGCGCGAGCATGCCAAGTGGCTCCAGGCGGCCCCCCTGCAGAACAACCCCTACTCCAGGGAGAATATAGAGAAGAGAAATCGACAGAGACTCTTCGACCTGTCAAGAAGTGCCAGCAGTGATCAAACGTTAGCCATTTCTTATATCTTTTTTATTAATTTTTTTCTTACATATATTATGATATTATTTCGCAAACATTTTTGCCTTTTATTAAATGAATCAGTTTTTCTCCCCTCATCTTCTTATTGAGCTTGTCCTTGAAATGCCCTCTTAGAATTTTGACTTGAAATTTTGATGCTTAAAATTTCAAAATTCTAGCAAGACTTTATGCTGCCATACCGGCGCGTGCCTGGATACTTTCTTAATTTTTTATTAAATATACAATACACATACATAGGGTGGTGTCATCGTGAACGATGGTAGCCAGACAATGACTCAGCACTTCTACCACTGTCTTTACAAGGAGGCTAATAATTGACAAGGGCCCCCAGAACCAAGCCAATGCTGGTCTACTCCCTGTTTATAGTCCTCCAGCCAGACTGTTGGTCTACTCTCCCTGTTTATAGTCCCCCAGCAAGACAATAATACGATTTTCATATAAAAAAATAAAAAGATAATAATAATAAATTCATTTTATATCACACTTTACACCCTATGGCATATATTGAAGGTCACTTACGCAGATCCTTGTGGAATATTTTGAAGCAGAGAAAGTTGAGAATGTTTGGACATGGACATAATGTTTGGTTAGCTTTTCAAATCTTTATTCTGTTTTGAAATTTCATATGATTATTTATAATGAAAAAATATGTATATGTCAAGAATCGAAGAATAAGATTGTCTTTCAAATTGCCTTTTCCCGATCCTACTTGGGGTCGGTATTGTTCAACCTCATGTTTGAGGTTGGTTGGTTGTGGCACATTTTTACAGCTGGATGCTCTTCTTAATGCCAACGATTCTATTTGATTTCACGTCCTGATTGGTCACAATAGATCTAATAGAGGTCGGTGTGAGTATTGGGGCTTCTCTTGTGGGATTCCAACCAGTTTATAATAATAACTTCCTGATTAGGGCGGGTGTTTTACCCTGCATTCGCTGGGAATAAGATTGTAATGTGTTTCTAATTGTCACTTATTTCAACAGAGAATCTAACGATGAGACGGATCACTCCAGACCAGAGTCTATCATTGTGACAACCACATCTTCCCCTGATATGATCAAACGGTATGAATAACAGAATAATAATACTCTTCAGTGGAATATAACCAATAGGCGAGGTTAATGCTTTTAGCATTTTCTACCATCTAACAGCCTATCTCACGGACACGGAATTATCATTGGAACAACTTAAAATACCTAACCTTCAGAGTCTTATTATTATGTGGTCATATAGTCAAATCAAACAGGAAAAATTCATGTATTACCAGACTAGCACCTTAAGGACTTATTTACCAGTGCACAGTGAGGTGACATTGTTGTTCATGTGGACTATTGTTCATTATTTTTCACGATCAACCATCGTGAGGACTTAGACTTTTAATTTAAAAATTAATAAACCCTTGGAAAACTGCAAGCTAGCCTGACATGTAAGAGTTGGTTAGTGAGTTCTCTGTTTTTTATTCTAGCGAGACACTGGTCTTCCCACTGTTTAACATCACCCAGCTAGACTTCTTACATTAATCATCTGTTCTTTTTCACATTTCTATTCCAGATATAGTCGAGACTACTACATCAACAACTCTTGTGGAACCCCTTCCTCTCTCCTGTCCTCATCTAACACATCTCTCTCGTCCATTGGAAAAGTTGCCCATCCCGTCAAGCCCGGCGACAAATCCAAAGGACTACCCCAGTCTCAAAAGAGAGGCGTAAGGCGATCCAAAGATTTAGATGACCTCAAACGGCCTCCGAACGTAAGTAGTGAAGAAAGCTCGGATGATTACACTAGTGTGCTAGATAGGGACAGTGATATTGAAGATACCAAAGTTCTTACCAATGATGAACAAGTAGAAGCTTTTGAAGATAATGTCAATAGACGTAGAACCCAAACGAGTGAAACTGCAATTGAAACTAACAAAGATATCGTGAATAATATCAAAATAGTAATTTATGGTGTTGAAAGTAACAAAGATGAACTTAAAAATGACACTAGTAATACCACGCACGAAGTAAATGCCAGTTTTGATAGCACGCTCAGCAAAAAATATTCCACAGACACAGCCGAGGATAAGAACGAGGATAAATTGAATAAAGAGCATTATTCTCATAGTATGGACGATACAGGATTTAATGACATAAAAACTATTCAAAGCACTCAAAATAAAAGTGAAGATGCAGAAAACAGTGAAATAAATGCTGGTGATAATTGCTCTGTAATTGCAACAGGTACAAGCCAAAACAATGGTGTAGAGAACGAAAATTCACTATCGCCAAGGAAAAACTCTATTATAGAGAAAAGTGCAAGTCATTCAGATATTTTAGACACTAAGAAAAACGATATTCGATACATCAGTGCCCAAACACTTCCCAATCAAACAATACGGGACGACGGTAAACCTGCCAAGAAAAAATCAAAAAATATTTTTTCTTCGTTCAAAAAGTTCCTCACAAAGAAAAAGTCAAAATCCATTTCAAAGTGCGAAAGCTCCCAATCTATTTGGTTTGCAGACAAATCTCTTCAAAATATTTATTCAGACACTTGGAATCAAAAACAACATGACCAAATGAAACGAGAAAGCTTTGACGATGAACTTCTAGATACTTTCCGAAAAACCAAAATGGCACAGATTGAAAATTTCATAAAAAATGAACAAGCTGAACAGGCATTTAATAATTTTGACTTTTTAAAAAATATGAGTGACACCTCCTCGATGGAAGACAATATGTTAGAAACTGTTCCTGAGAAAACTTTGGAACAACCAGGTAAAAGTATTATTACTCCCAACTTTGCTAAAAAGAACTTGGAAAAACCGAGCGTGAAAACTGATTTGGAAGGCGATGCCAAAACAATCTTGCAGAACGTTGATATGAATGTCCATGATGACAAAAACCAAACACATGAAAATACAAATACATATGTTGCAGACGATGTAAAAAATACTACACTGGAATCAATGAGCTCGAATAATCTTGAAGCTGAAGTCATCGAGCAAAACAATAAATCAAATTCTAGCACTTTGGAGAGAAATCGAAACAACAACAGTCAGCCCATCCAAGTGGTTTTGGATAAAACTGAACACCCTTGCGGTGACATTATTGTTCATGTGGACTCTGACAATGGAATTGATGATATTGAAAGTATCGAAAAATTGGATATCAATGCAGACATTAAAAGGAATAATCTCATAAAAAGTAGTGAAACCCAAGCTCAATCACTGGTAGTGCCCGCATCTAGTAATAAAACAATGAGTGATGAATTAAACAAGATAAACGATTTCACTTTTGCTAGTGTTGAAAGAGATAACAACGTACACGAAAATAAAGGCTACAAGAATGTCGAGATATCTGACCAAGAAAGAGCGGCAATCATCGCAGAAATTGATCAAATCTTTGAACATGAAGGGCTGAACATAACCTTTAACGATAGTATATCTAGCGTAGATTGTGCCAGCACTTCCAAAGATATATCAGATGGATCTATCAGACTTTCAAATAACTTCACTTTACCACAAAGTTTAGACAGAAATATTTTGGAAAGAAAGCAGGAAGAAATACACGAGAAAAATATTCAAAGAAACAAAGCTACATCTGTTGAACAAGATTTTCCCGACATTAAAATCGGAAGTAGTGATGTAGACTATCTCAAAAGTAATGAAAATGGGAAATCAAATGGAACAAAAAATGAAAATTCTTTTACTGACAGTAAACTTGTAGACACAGATATTACCGAAATAGGTGACAAAATCACTGATAAATTTTACATGGAAAATATCGACATGCAAAAATCATTTCTTATCCCCGCAGATGCAATTGTCAAATCGCAATCAAACGGAAGTATCGAATCTTTCTCAGACAAACTAGCGGGAAATCTTGAAGAGTATGTGTTGAGAAATTCAGTGCACCACAAAACGCTCAAAGCAAAAAATACACCGGCAACAGACAATTTTTCCGTAAATCCTCTTTTCACACTTGAACAAGATGGCAATGGAGTCAACATTATAAATGAAAATAGTGAACAAAACAATGAAAATGCTAATGGCATTAACGAATCCCGTCAAACCAGGGCAAGCACCCCTGAAAATTCATTTCTGGATGCAGATTACAGTTTCTATCTGAGAAAGACTCCTGAAAGTGGCTACTCTAGCACCGTCGAAACAGCACGAGGGACCACTCCAGATTTGTCTAGTGAGCTTCGAAGAGTATCGGAATGTGAGGAAATGGTTGTCTCAAATTCTTATGAAAAGACTACCACAAGTGAGGGGACAGAAACTTACAAAGAGAATACTAATGATTTTGATTTTACAAGTACCGAAAAATATAATAGTAAAGAAAAAGATTACAAGAATGTTGGAAATGAATCTGCCAAAGACAATGGTAAAAGGTTGAAACATATCGATGACGACAAGAGTACAGAGATTAATAAAAATAAACATCATGACAAAATCCAACAAACATCCAAAACTAACTCTTCACGAGACACGAAGAAGAGTTTACTAGAACCTGGAATTATTTTAGACCAACGAATTGTAGTTGAACGAAGAAACATTCTTAGCCAACGAAGCCCTATTCCCAGCCCTCGAGCAGTTCGAAATAAAATAAATGTCAACAAAGAACATGATGAACAAAATAACGATGTAAACTTATCCCAAGATAAAGCTAGTGTCACACAAGAAAATGTCCCAAATGATGGTGAAAATATAAGGCTGGAAGATGTAACTGAAAATAGAAATAGAGAAGATATTTCTACAGAAATAAATAGTTCACCAGTAGAACCAAATAATTTGGGCGACCAACTTTACGCTGAATTCGTCAAGCTCAAAAACGTTTTCTCGAAAAGTGTAGAGAACCTGGGCGATAACCTCGACAGTATCGACACAAATGTTGGCAAAAAAGAAATTAAAGTTAGTACAAGTGAAATTCCAGAAGAAAAAGCAAATGTTGGAATTGAACCCAAACGCTTGTCTGGTCCCAGTATTGTTCCTTACGATCATCTGAAAGAGTTGAGCAATGTACGAAATAGTTCAAACTTCAACACACGATTGTAGGTAGGTTTTTAGACGATGAATTATTTGAAATTATCAAAGAAGAGGCAAAATTAGGAGTATAGTTTGCCAATGGAAAAAATATTGCGAAAGGGTTTCATAGTTTTATAAATAGGTTTTTGAAATGTTGATATTTGACAGATTGGAACATGATTTGTAATCATTGACTTAGTTATATAGAAATTAACTATCTTTTACAACACCATGATGATTGTTGCTGAATAGTAATTTGTAGCACCAGGATTATCTTTTTTGTAATGTTGATGAAAAGTTGAGATTCCCATTATTTAATCATTAAGTCCCGCTTTACACCAATAAATGAAATCTAATAAAAGGTACTTCATTAACTATTCGACTTACTACAGATGATTATTATTTCTCAATTGGATAAATTTTGTGAACAATTTTAAAACTATGTTCATGAGTTTCAAGATAGTTCATTTTAGAGTTTATACTAAAATATCTTATCAACCTTATTTAAAACTGTGCCTTACTTTATTTTTGCTCATTCATGTTTTATTTGAGTTATCAATTGTTTTATTATTATTTATTATTAGCAGGTAATTTTATTATTACTACTATCGTAATGATTGGTATTTGGTTTCACAATATTTTATACATATTTTTGATTATTTATTTTATTCATGTATATATTTTATTTATTAATATATTTTGGTGATGGCGATTGGTTTTCTTTTTGCTGTATAATTTCTTAGTGCCTCTTTAATGTTGACTTCTATGTTGTAAATATTTTTTTCAGGACTTTGTTAATAGCTGTAAGGCTTGTTTTGATTGTAAATAAATTCTACTTTACCATGTAAATATTTTTTTTTTAAATATTATTTAATCGAATTTATGTTGGTGCATATTACACTTTGTTTTTGTTTCTTGATATTTTCTGTACCTATACTATATCCTCTTGAATTTTCATTGCCTCTTTTATCTCTTTATTATTCTAGCGAGTGAAGTTAACAATAATTTTCTTGAGAGCTATTCAAGTACGAAGGATTTAACTCTAAAATGGTATGAAGTTTGAGCGGCTGTTGTTGCTATGAATCATCTAATAATTATATTTATCAGATGATTGATTATAAATTTCATTAACCAATGATAACGATTTAATGATAATTTAATGATATCTCATTTTATCAATTGGTCGATAAAAAATTCTATTTAACGAAAAAGTTTTTTTTAAACAAAATATGGTCTTGGCATATAATTATGAATAGCTCTTCAGAAAAAGGAATTAAATTAGAAAATAGATATTAAAAGGGGAAAAAAATTAGTCCGATAGTGTTATAGTCTTATTGTTTATCGATCAAAGTAAAATAAATTATCAGTTTTTATGCCGACCTTAGTGGCTGAGTGGCTAAGAGCATTGGTTACTGACCCGGAGGTTGCTGGTTCGAATCCCGGCAGGAGCGGAAAATTCCAACCGAGCTTTTCAGTTTCCAGAATGGTATGGATGTAAAGGTAAAAGGCCCTGAAGTAATGCAAAATTGGTTCCGGCCCAGAACTAACTTTTTTAAAAAAGTGATTGGTTTGTCAGTGTAAGAAAAAGAGTCCCGCTATTGAAACTTTGTGTTTGATAAAGAATCTTTATTTTTTCAACTTTAAATCCTACCTGAAACGTTCGTTTTTTTTTTTTTTTAAATTAAAATAGCGTTACACAGTTTTTAAAATGATAGGATGGAACCCTTTCTCAAAGTTAAAAATCTATTACCAATTGAAACAAGCAAAAACTTCAATTTCTTATTTTAAATCGAAAAAAGCTATTTAAAAAAATCAAGATTCGGTGTGAACATTTTTTTTATATCTAAAAAGACAATCGAAAATTCATCGATGAAATAACTTAAAATACCTCTGTGTTGGTAGTTGGTACTCTTTTTTATATGTAAATATATCTTTGTGAATATCTCAATATTTTCTGTAAATACTACTGTGTCTGAGATTTTTTTTAGTGTTTTAAATAACTCAACTCCTACCGAATGTTTCGAAATATTTTTCTTTTATTTTGTAAATATTTTTTTCTTCATTACGATTTTTTTTTTACTTGCCATAATACTTTTTCTGTTTTGTAATTTTTTTAAATTATAAACATATTGTAAATATATATTTTTTTCACTTTGCAATATTTTTTACTTGTGGTAACTTTTTCCATTTTGTAAATATTTTTTTTTTTTCACTTTGCGATTTTTTTATACTTGTGGTAATACTTTTTCTATTTTGTATTTTTTTTTTTTTTTTTAATTTTTAATATATATTTGAAAAGGAATTTAGGCCTTCTTCAGCTTGTTTCACCTACAACCCAAGAGTGTTCAGCACATCTTCAGGTAAATCTGAGACTTTCACATTTGTTTTGATGCTTGCTGGGGTAGCACTTTGGGAGCTGAAAGTTATTCAGAAATGAATGTCATTCATCACTCTTTTTTTACTTTCCCGAAAAATTCTTTTGTGTGGAAAGCTTATTGTAGAATAGACTATGGAATGTTTCAATGGTGAAGAAATTTTCATTTTTCTCTGTCAATATTGGTATCCTTGCAAAACTCAGCGGTAGTTACGAGTGTCTTTTGCTCATTTCCATTAAAAAGAAGAAAAAAATTATATAATATTTTTTTATATACATGAGTGTTTCGCTTCTGGTTTGTGTTGTAGCTTGCCCAACCCGTAGTATGCCTCCCCTCTGATGGGCGAGAAGTGACTCAGTACTTCCCAATTAGGTTTTGAGTCAACACGAGCGCACCGGAAGGTATCCCTTACAAACCATTGTAACCAAATTAAGAATACAATTTTTTGTCGGCACGGGTGATCGAACGCGGGACCTTCCGCATGACAAGCGATTAACCACTGAGCTAATCGCGCGCTCAAATCTAAATCTAGGTTTCTCTTATAATAAAGAGGTTACTTTAATAAATTATAGAGAGGTAAAATTTACATGGAAATCGTTCTCTTACATCAAGGTTTGTCTCATGTCAGATATCAGAGAACTAGTTGTACTGTATTTGATTTTAGATTGTTTTACAAAGACATTTTGTCCTTGTTTGAGAATATGGATGTTGGTTGCATTTGCTTTTGCTGGACCTAATTCATTTTGGTGATTGGTTATTGCTTGTGAATCTAATTGCACGTATTTTTTTCTAGAACTTTCTACTGGGTTTATGGGAGGCCCAATAATGTTCAAAAAATAATAATATAATAATCAAATATCACCATTTTTTAAAAAGGCCTTTTCACTTCAATGTTCTGAATTTAATTCTCTTATAAAATATTTTAAAATGTTTCGATAGTAGAATGTTTCGAAAAATCTTCTAACTTTCATTTCATAGTTAAATTAGTTGTAATTTTTTTTTATTAAATATTTTAGGTATATTTTCAATTATTTTTAATCAGTTAAATTTGTTAACCTTTGTATCTAACCTTGAATCAATGAAAGAGTTATTCCTCGTACATGAAATTTTTTTTTTAGGCTTTTCCAAATTCATGAGGCTATCACTTTTTGTTTTGGGTAGCATAAAATAAATAAGTGTTTCTTACAATTGGTTATTATATTTACCATAAACAATTAATCAGGACTCGGACTAAAAACAGTTAAGAAATGTCCAGCGAGGTGCATTGTAGGTGATGCTGGCATTCCTGCCGAACCGAGGCTGGGTGAGGTTAATGTGAGTAGCAGGTTTGTGAGTTTCCTACGAATGGAGGGTACCGCCCCCGTCCATGCAGCTGAAATTGACTTTAAACCTAAATAAAAAAATTTGGTGTGACATCAGGCGACTTTCCTTGTACCCCGAAAAGAAGCCAAAGTGCGCCACTTGTGACTCAACGGTAAGAGATGGCAAAAAGGTAATACCAAAGTCGTAATCAGCAACTCAAACTCATTGGATTTAATATGTCACACGAACCAATGGCTGAAACTTTAGATTTAGGCTCTGAGGATCCTAAAACGTGTTTTTTGGCACTAAAAACTGACTATCAAAAATTTTGGACGATGCCATTACTTTCCTTTCTACATATAGGATAAGGAAAGTAAAAAACTTTATTAAAAAAATATGTATTCTAAACCATTCTCATATCATTATTTTCAAATAAAACCGATCAAAGTTCCGGTAGCTCAGTGGTAAAGGCGGCAATCTGTGAATCCAGAGATTCCAGAGGTCGTGGGTTCGAAAACCAACCGGGACATGACAAGTTATCCTCCCATATGGGATTTTTACCACATAATAATATATCTTGGGCTTACTGCTGGAATAATGGGACTTTAGTAGTCTTAATCGGGCAGTATAAATAAGGCGATATTATTATTTATCTAAAAGTTGTGTAGTTTGTGACCACGTTATAATAAGACATTAAGGGTTGGGTGGTAGAAAATGCTTAGAGCATTAACCTCGCCTGGTGGTTACCTTAAACTAGAGTGTTATTATTCTTATCAAAATGTCTAACATAGATTTTCAAGACACGGGGATTCCATTATTTTTTACTTTATGATATTTATTTACAGAGGAGACTTAACAATCAGAGTTTCAGAGTCCTGCTCCTGCAATTTTTTTTGTTCACTCAATTAGTGTTCTCTTTATTGTTTTTTTTTTTTTTTTTTTTTTTTTTTTTTGAATAAAAATAATAATAAAATTAAATATATAATATAATAATCAATTCCCTAAAAGTACACATATTCGAGGGAAATTTATAAATATTGAAACATTGTAGATCAATAATAAAATTCATTATTATTATTATTATTATTATTCAACCTCCCAGGTCTCCGTGCACGTGGCGGTGGATCTGTGTCGCTGGCAGTCTCTCTCCTCCATCTCCTCCTCCTCCTCCTCTAGCTCCTCCCCCTTCATCATCAGCCCCTCCCCCTCTCGCCCCGCCCCCCCGCTAGCTCGTCGCTCCTCCTCTCCCCCCTCCAAGCCGCGGGTTTCGGTCACCTCGTGGACTGACAACCTGGAGGTCGCCGCCGACTGGGGTTCGAACCTGCCCAGCGTCAAGAAACTGGCCGCCCAGTATATGACGTCGCAGGAGAGTTTGGTGGTGAGTTTTTTTTTTTTTTTTACTTTCGAAAGATTTTTTTTGACATTTTCGTGTCTTTGCTCTGGCACATAACCAAAATTATGTGACGAAATTATGTAACGAAATTATGTAACGAAATATTAAATTATAAAAAGAGAGAAGAGAAAAAGTATGTGTCATGCGCACAATACGAAATTTGGTCAGTTCAGTTTTAGACCTTGAATAGTAAAGATGAAAATGTCCCAATGGTTGCAGACTCGTATGTAAGCGTTTTTTTTTATTTTTTTATTAAACAATCAACCCAGGCTGGGTGAGGTTAATGTGCGTAGCAGGTTTGTGAGTTTCCTGCGAATGGAGGGTAACACCCCCGTCGTGATATGACCATGTAGTTGAAAGCGACGTTAAACCAGAAAAAAAAAAAAATTCCTGCCCCGCTGGGAATCGAACCCAGGTCACCATGCGTACAATGCCTAGCGCGCTAACTCACTCTGCCACGGTGACCACTGATATGATCATGCAGTTGAAAGTAATGTTAATTTTTTGTTTAAAAAAACGCTTGCATACGAGTCTGCAACCATTTCGACATTTTCATCTTTACTATTCAAGGTCCAAAACCCAACTGACCAAATTTCGTATTGTGCGCATGACACACACTTTCCCTCTTCTCTTAGGGTTGCAATATCGAAACGAAAATATCGATATTAGGTATATCGATAATATCGAAACCATAATATCGATATCCGATATTAGAAGACTTCTCTCCCTTTACAATTCGATATTTCGTTACATAATATCGTTACATAATATCGTTACATAATATCGTTACATAATTTCGTTACACAATTTCGTCACATAATTTTGGTTATGTGCCAGAGCAAAGACATGAAAATGTCAAAACAATTTTTTTCATCTTCATCAATAAATTTATATAATTGTAAAGAAATATCTTTAATCAACTTAAAAATTAAAATATGGCAAGTTTAAGTGACCCATTATGAGTGGTCGTCTTGTTTTGGTCTCTACTCTCCTTGTCCTGTAATAAGGAAAGTATTGTATTTTTTGTACCGGGAAGGCTAACGTGAAAGTGATTGCCAAAGGCAATAACCACGCCCTTTAGTTAGGGGACACCTAAGCTGTATTTTTCTTTCTAACCAAAGTTGACCGAACTGGAATAAAATGAACTAAACTGGAAGCAAGTCATTTTTCTTTTGGAAACATTTCCTCTTCCTTCTTCCAGTTCGGTTAACCAAAATGGAAGTAGAAATTTCTTGCTTCCAGTTCTTTTATAGGTTAAATCCATTGTTTATCTTTGAAAGTACCGAAACGCATTTTTCTTTTACGAATGTGGTGAAGTTGACCTTGGAATAAAATGGAAAAAATTGGAAATATCAACCCTGGAAAAAAAATTTATCCAAAAGAAAAATACCCCTATCAGATGTATAATTATATTTATTTATGTTTTCTTTATTTTTTCTCTTTTTACTTCTCTCATATTGTATATTAATTTGAAATCATCTTCGTTGTATATATATGTCCAATATATGTCCGTTGTATATATATGAGGATTTTTTCTGCTCTGTACTTGGATGTTCGGGGTCCACTCATAGCTCGTGAGGAAAAATGAGTAGCTGCTTTAATGTGAAGAAGCGACCAGTGGCAGAATCTTAGGCAAAAAAATAATACAAGATTTATTGTAAATTAAAGTGGTAAAGTCCTATGATTCTACGCTACCCACTAAAATTGTGACATAATAACACAAAGAAAAAGCATTATTATTGTTATTATTATTAGTAAAGTTTTAAATAATAATAATAATAATAACGTGTGTCTCCTGTTGGTTTCCCAGGAGAAGGTGCCAGAGATCACGCGAGTCTCCCCACCCAGGTGTCTCAACATCATCTCCAAGCCCTCCCATATGAAACAGGTGAGCCCCTGTTTATTATAACAATAACACTCTTCAGTGGAAGGTAACCACCCAGCCTCCGTGGCGTAATGGTTGTGACTACTGCCCGTAGTCCAGAGTTCCCGAGTTCAACTCCCGGCTGGGGCAGACTTTTCGAAGAAAATTCTGTTCCATCCAAACACGTGAGGCTGGTATTTCCGGCCCTACCCAGGCTGGGTGAGGTTGATGTGGGTAGCTGGTACGATTTCCAGCGCATGGAGGGTGAAACCCCCGTCCTAATCCAGGACGTTAAATCAAATAGAATCGTTGGCGTTAGGAAGGGCATCCAGCCGTAAAAAATGTGCCAAAACCAATCAACCTCAACCGTGAGGTTGAACAACGTCGACCCTGCTTGAGCGGGATGAGACAGAGTAAAAGAAGAAGTGGAAGGTAACCACCAGGCGAGGTTAATGCTAAAAGCATTTTCTACCACCTACTATTTTTTTTTTTTTAATTTGAATTTATTTATTTAAAGTGAAAAACAAACAGTTGATTTCCTCACAATAAATGGGGATCAACCTATTATAATTATGCTACTCACTATAAGATGATAATAATAATAATATGGCCTTATTTATTATACTGCCCGATTACGACTGCTAAAGTCCCATTATTCCAGAGGTAAACCCAAGACGTATTATTATGTTGTAAAAATCCCAAATGGGAGGATAAAATGTCATGTCCCGGTTGGGTTTCGAACCCACGACCTCTGGAAACTTTGCAACAGAGCTACTACCTACCTTTGCCATTGATAAGATGTGTGACTTTTATGTTAGAACTAAAACTGAACAAATCTTAACTGAAATGCATTTCTAGTGTTGCTATTAGTTAATGAAGTCACTTCCCAGCCTGTTTCAAAATTTGGAACTAAGAAATATACATATATAAAAAAAATTAAATCGCTTTTAATTTTATACATTTATGGCTGCTTCATCTCACAAAGGAAAGGAGAGAATGATATCAGTGAGTTACAAAAGTAATTTCTTTCCTAGTTAACGTAGTTTGTGGAGTATGGTAAAGTAAATTTGTTTTATTTGCAAACAAAACCTGAGGGTATCTGACAACTGTAAATCAAAACTAATTCAAAAATAAATAATATAAGGTAAATAAGGGTAAAAACTAATAAAAAATACACTGCCAATTATGGACACAATACTTCCTCGTGTGTAGTTCACTTGTATGCACGTGGCAATTTGAGATTTTATACTAAATCGGTTGTATCTTCAAAACTGATGGACCGATTTTATTCAAATTTGTTTTAAATGGTAGAATTCCGTTTTCCTACATTCTAGATTCCACAAAAAGTTATGTATCAGTAAGTCGTGAGTTGGGGGGGGGGGGTTCTCTAGGACTAACTTCTTTACTATTCATACTAGATGATAATGTCCAATGAATCCAATGAATGTGAGATGTTTATGAAGAATTTTACATTGATTTTGAGCTAACTGTTACCCTTGGGTCACCTATGGACTAATTTTCGAGTGATCAGGAAAGTCGTGATGTGACCAGCATTGTCAGGAAAGACCAGCATTGCCTTGGTTCTGGGGGCCCTAGTCAATTATTAGCCTCCTTGTAAAGACAGTGGTAGAAGTGCTGAGTCATTCTTCCACTGTCTGGCTACCATCGTTCACGATGACGCCACCCAATGATGATGATAATGATTTTATCCAATTTATCCTATTTATTCAATCTAATACCAAGTTTTTCTATGCCATTTTTATTTTTTTATCCACTAGTCCTGAAGATGTATCAGTTACCTTCATCTACCACCTGATTTTATCAATGTGATTTTTATATATTTTAATTTTTTATAACTTTTTCTTGATATATCATGTACCTTGTAGGTACCTAAAACACACAATACATTTAAATAATGTCAAAAACGCTTGCATACGAGTCTGCAACCATTGGGACATTTTCATCTTTACTATTCAAGGTCCAAAACCCAACTGACCAAATTTCGTATTGTGCGCATGACACATACCTTCTCTCTTCTCTCCCTCTACAATTCAATACTTCGCCATTGTGCGCATGACACACACTTTCCCTCTTCTCTCCATTTACAATTCAATATTTCGTTACATAATATCGTTACATAATATCGTTACATAATATCGTTACATAATTTCGTTACATAATTTCGTCACATAATTTTGGTTATGTGCCAGAGCAAAGACATGAAAATGTCAAAAAAAATGTATATTTAACCCACATAGGACGAGCGTGACACATAATTATGTAACAGCGTGACACATACACATACCTGAATGCTAATACATATGTGTCACGCTCGTCATTCGAGGGTTAAATGCCAACATAATGATATAAATATGATGATATTAACCCTTTCACTCCCTCCGTCCTCTCAGGTGCACAGTCTGACAGCACGCAGCATTTCCAAGGAGTTCCGAGAGGGCCTGAAACAGCAGAAACCAGCGGTTCTCAACAAGAACAACTTGCTGGCCTCCAGTACCGGTGGCCCGCAGTCGAAGCTGACGCGAGAGCTGGAAATCATCAATGACCTTGAGGATCTCAAGGTCACTCAAAGGTGAGATCGGCGGCAGTCTATGTCCGGAAACTAGGTTTAAGTCTAGTTTGGCTATAAATGAGCAGATTCATTCAGGGTGTCTCATAATCTCGTGTCTCTTATGTATTCATTACTAGCGGGCTGTCGCCCGCTTTGCGGGCCGAGGCATGGCTGTGAAAGCAAAAAATCCTTTTTCGCCAATGGCAGGTGTTGTAGTGGGAATTTCGAAAAATCCCGTCTTATTGCACATCTAGACTATAAGACAAAGCTACGTACCAAATTTCAGCTGGCTAGGTATTACGGTTTGGGCTGTAGAGCGATGATCAGTCAGTCAGTCAGTGACTTTGACATTTATATATTAAGATTCATATTTAGCTTAGTAATTGTTTATCTCCCCTGCCTTTATCCCATATTAGCTTATGTTGCTTTTGGGGTCAGCATTGTTCAACCTCATGGTTGAGGTTGGTAGGGTGGAGCACGTTTTTTATGGTAAGTAGAAGTCGCAAGACTTCTTAAGCCATTAAAAGAAAAAATATTTAGGCGAAGGTAATGCACGAAATTGATAGCTTAAATCTCATTGCTTAGCATCGGATTTTTCCATCGAACACAATACGCAATCCGAGACTTAACTTCACAGAGGTATTAAAAAAACGTCTAGCAATTCTGCCCTTAAATATTGATTTATTAATTAATTCATTCATTCATTAAATTTATTTATTTATTGATTAATTTTTTTTTTTTTTTTTTTTTTCGAAAGATTTTCCTTTATTAAACAAAAAAATTTGAACTTCATCAATAAATTTAATTAAAAAGAAATAACTTTAACTGACTAAAAATTAAAATATGGCAAGTTTAAGTGACCCATTATGCAAAGCATTTATTTATTTATTTATTTATTTATTTATTTATTTATTTATTTATTTATTTATTTATTTATTTATTTATTTATTTATTTATTTATTTATTTATTTATTTATTTATTTATTTATTTATTTATTTATTTATTTATTTATTTATTTATTTATTTATTTATTTATTTATTTATTTATTTATTTACTCATTTATTCTCTTATTCCAGAACGGACAAGGACGAAGTATCAGACGACAGTGGGACAGTGTCTCCCACTGTGCAGTTCTACGAGAACAAACTCAACTTCTGGGAGATGAAGACCACGCGATGAAGACAATGAATGAAGACAATCGATCGATGGCTCAGTGGTTCAGAGCATAGGTTACTGACCCGGAGGTTGCGGGTTCGAATCCCGGCCGGAGCAGAAATTTTTTACGATTATTTTTTACCAAAGCAGAAATTTAAGAGCATTGGTTACTGACCCGGAGGTTGCGGGTTCGAATCCCGGCCGGAGCAGAAATTTTTTTACCAAAATTTTCTGTTTCTGGAATGGTATGGATGTAAAGGTAAAGTGACCTGAGGTATTGCGAAAGCGATTCCGGGGCACACTTACCAAAAAAAAAAAAATAATAAAAAATGAAGACAATTAATGAAGTCAGAATTTTCTGCTCCGGCCGGAATTCGAACCCGCAACCTCCGGGTCAGTAACCAATGCTCTTAACCACTGAGCCACGGAGGTCGGTCACTATTTTTTACGTCGTGTCGGCCAATATTTACAATTCTCTGTATACATTTTTGTACAGTATAAAATTGTAGATATTTTCCATCTAGTTACTTAGCTAGCGACCTCAGTAGCTTGATCGATAAGGCGGCGGACTTGTGATTTTTTATTTATTTACACTTTATTAGGTAATAGGACATATTATATACCATACAAATAATTACAAATGAAAATACAATATAATAAAAGAAAAAATAAATAAATATATACATAATATATGTCCTAACTATAGGGCGGGGTTATTGCCTTAGGCAATCTTTTCCACCCAACCCTATGTGATCTGGAGGTCGGTGGTTCAAGTCCCGGTTTCAGCGTGGATTTAGTAAAGCGAGTTTGAGTTGTTTTTGATATCACGCAAGTGATCAACACATATATGATTAGCTAGTAATCTAGTTGATCGAGTGTAAAGGAAGTATGTATAGACATCCACATTTCTTGAAAAAGAAAGATTAGATCGATGTTGAAAAAATAAACAGTTGTACGTATTTTAATGTACATATTTTTATAAGAAATCATCTGATAATGAAATTGTAGATATAAATAAATTGTTAAATAATAAATTCTTATCTGTGCCATTAAAAAATTACATTTATACTTTTCTTTCAAACAATCCATTTTTAATTTTCTAATTTTTATAAATTAAAAAATAAAAAATGTTAGCGAAATAATTTTTTTTTTTTTTCACCAGCTTTACCTAACGAGTTTTTTGCACTAAAAACTTTCCTTTTTTTAGTTTAATGTCTCTTTCAACTGCGTGGTCATATCAATTTCGGGGGTTTTACCCTCTATTCCCAGAAAACTCCCAAATCTGCTACCCCCATTAACCTCTTTTATCTTGTCATGTCATTATTTGTCATTTCATTTTTCATCTTATCTCCGATTTATTTTGAATTTGTTTCTTGTCTTGCCGCTTCATTGTATTTCGCAGCCATGAAACAAGAGCTACTGTACACGCTTGTGGTCTGTGTTGTAGCCTGCCCATCCCGTAGTATGCCTCCCCTCTGATGGGCGAGAAGTGACACAATACTTCCCATTCAGGTGCTGGGTCAACACGATCGCACCGAAAGGTATCCCTTACAAACAACTGTAAACATATTTTGAAGCATCTTACCACTCACCTACTGACTTTAAAAGAGGCCAAAGTCACCAATTTTTAAATACATTTTTCTTGTCAGCGCGAGGGTTCGAACCCGGGACCTTCCGCATAGCAATGAAGCAGCCTAGGCACTGGATCCGCGCGTCTATTCAATTCTTACACCACCTCAAGGTATTTGTTCGTCTCTGATGGACACATAGGTAATTATTTTATGATTACCTATATTGTTAACATTTTTTTGTGTCTTGTCATTTATTGAAATTAAATTTCGCAAACGTACCCATAGAATATAATTATTTTTTTTTAACTTTAACATAAAAGTTATAAATATATATTTAAAAATTATAATATTAATAAATGCTTTAAAAGACAATTATATGTTTTAGATGCCAGCTCCATCTTCAAAGGGTGTTGGGACAATTCTTCTTCTTGAACCACGAATTCTCAATGACACAGCTCGAATGAGTGAGAATTGTATGGTAGTTCTCACCCAAGCTGTGATCATTGAGAATGGTTTCTTCCATTTTTCGCTTAATCTTTCTGATATTCTTCTTTGAAACTGGTCGTATTCTTTGTGCATCACCCCATCACATGATATAACCAGAGGTGTAAAAGATCCTCTGAGTTGTTCAACAATGCCATCATACTTCCTGTGCTTTTCTTTAGCCTGGTTAGCGGATATTGAATCCCATGATTGGGAAGAGTAAGATGCAGCGTCAGCATTAGTAATGCGAATATCAAAAAACGCTGATCTACCCGTCTCCCAGAACCCTGGAATTACAATATCAGCAACCAAGCCTGCTTCATTATTCTGAGGATTTCCTTCTCTAAGTAATGGTTCTGTGCTAACTCCGTACCATCCAAGATTTGCCAACATTGCACCCGTGTCCCTGTGATCATCATGTCCGTGCTTAATAGAATATAATTATGTTTATCAATCATGTACCTATATTGTGTATCTAAAATTATATGTACTTAGTTATCCATAGAAAATAAAAATCAAAGTTAGTTACATTCTTATTGAATTGTACATGTACTTATTATTTTCTCTCTCTCTCTCTCTCTCTCACTGTCTCTCTCTCTCACTCTCACTCTCAATATCGACCATCTTGGTTAGTTTTAACACAGAGGAAATTACAACATCTACCATCTTGGTTAGTTTTCACACAAAGGAAATTACAACAGTAACAAATTAATTATTCTTCTTATACCTATGTCATTTGGTTTAGCCAGCCGTATCGTAACGGTTGTCACTACTGCCCATAGTCCAGAGATTCTCAGTTCGATCCTCGGTCGGATCAGATTTTCACACAGAATATTTATTATTTTTCCTCCGTACATGTGGGTCTGGCATTTCCGGCCCTACCCAGGCTAGGTGAAGTTAAAGTGGGTAGATGGCGCGATTCCCAGCTAATGGAGGGTAAAATTCCCGTCCTAATCCGGGCCGTTAAATCAAAATAGAATCGTTGACGTTAGGAAGGGTATTCAGCCGTGAAAAAAAATGTGCAAAAACCAAACAACCTCAATCATATGGTTGAACATCGTCGACCCTGCGTAAGCGGGATCAGATAGATTAAAAGAAGAAAAAGATAATAAATTAATTTATTGTTATATGCTCTAAGGGTGTTTTGGTTTTAACGTCGCTTTCAACTGCATGGTCATATCACGAGGGGGTGTTATACCCTCCATTCGCCGGAAACTAACAAACCTGCTACCCACATTAACTTCACGCTGTCTGGGTTGGGCCGGAATGTCAGCAAAATCACGAAGTCTTTACTTTGCACAACGCGTTGTGCGAATGTGCGTGTAATGATAAAAAATCAAAACCTAATAAAAAATATTTCCCCTCGATATAATGGTACACTTGATTAAAGATTTTTTAAAATTTTCACCCGTTCTCTAGATATTTCGAGTGGCTCCTTTTTTTTTGCCGGACCCTGTATATTGGGTAGCCCGAGGTTAGGAAAATACTCTAAATAGTGTAAAAACATTGAATAGCAGCATCTAAATAAGTAAAACACGAAAAATAATTTTGTCCAGCTAGATTGCTCAAATACCCCTATGTGCAACGTTGCCGTTGCTTAACTTCGGTGATCTTTTTTTTTTTTATCTCTGTTTACACGCATATTATATGCAATTACGTAAACAGGTAACGGGATTTTAAAATTAAAAAATATTACAGGGGAAAGGATAAAGCCTCTTTACACATTTCTTGGGGTAATATTATTACTAAGGTCTAAAGTAGAGGAATGTGCGTTGTAAGTTATGAGGGAGGAAATCAATGGAGAGTCGAGGTATATTGTCGAGGTATATTTTTTATCTTACGAGAACCGGTGTATTCGGAAGCGACGCTGGCCATGGGACGACGTATGAATTACCGCATGAAATTTAAACCTGACGTCAGCCAGCGTCGATGGCATGTTGAATACACCGGTTCCCTTCAGAACACCGAAGTTAGGCGACATCCAGTGAGGTTAAGACTTGGATGGGTGACCATTCAAATTCGAATTCTCGTGACGCTGGCTTTTCCCGGCCCCACTCAGGCTGGGTGAGGTCAATGTGAGTAGCAGGTTTGTGAGTTTCCTGCGAATGGAGGGTAAAACTCCGTCGTGATATGACCATGGCAGTTGAAAGCGACGTTAAACCCCACTTAAAAAAAAAAAAAAAAAAAAAAAAAAACTGACGTCTCCACTACTCATTCCTCCATGGATTTCAGCGAAGAGATATAAAAGCCGTATTTTTCTTTCCAACCAAAGTGGATTCAATTGGAAAAAAATAGACGAATTGGAAGAAAGTCATTTTTCTTTTGGAAAAGGAAAAATCTTCTTCCAGTTTGGTCAACCAAAATGGAGTTATAAAATTCTAGCTTCCATTTCTTTTATAGGTTAAGTGAGTCCATTGTTTATCATTTTTAAAAGTACCGAAACACATTTTTCTTTCACAAATAGATGGGAGCTAAACTTGGAAGAAACTGGAAATATTTGGAAAAAACCAAACCTGGAATTTTTTTTTAATAATACAAAAAAAAAATGCAGCTAAAATGTACATCGAAATGCCATACTAAATATTACGCCTACAAATTTAAAATACTAAGCAAGTATGCAACACGCCAATCTTTTTTTGAAAAATACACTGCAAATAAATTATTCCTCGTTAAGTGGTAATCAAATTTTTCAACTTTTACTATTGCTACCTAGTATCAGAGATTTTTTACTGAATCACTTGTATAATTTTAGAAAATTTCTCAACCGATTCTCTTCAAATTATGATAGGTATTACAAGAGAATTAACATTATCCCATAGAAATATCATAACAAATGATATTTCTATGCAGGTGACCGACTCTTGCTGTTCCATTTTGTATTACTTAGTGTAGTCTATCTTTTTCTCTCTCTCTCCCTCTCTCTCTCTCCCTTTCTTTATCCCTCCCTCTCTCTCTCTCTTGCTCTCTCTCACACACATTCACACGTAAAAACTACCTACTGTATCTAGGTTACACGGATACAGATACACACTGTCAATGTTTTGGAGATCCAGGTCTCCGAGACGCACAATATTTCAAAAACAGGCCAGACTTATTCTCTAAATTTTTAGAACAAAAGTACGAAAGTTTAGCTTTTCGTAAATTACATATTTCCCCAGTCGACATCACATTTCTACTTTAATTTCAGCTCGATCTCTATCTCTCTCTTTCTTTCTCTATTCCCCTTTCTTTCTCTCTCTCTCTCGCTCGCACACACTCACACACATACACACACTAGGGTAGAGTGGTAGAGGAAAGTGGGTATAGTGGTAGGGTAGGGAAAGTGGGTATAGTAGTAAGGTAGAAGGAAAGTGGGTATAGTGGTAGGGTAGGGAAAGTGGGTATAGTGGTAGGGTAGGGGAAAGTGAGTATAGTGGTAGTGTAGGGGAAAGTGAGTATAGTTGTAGGGTAGGGAAAGTGGGTATAGTGGTAGGGTAGGGAAAGTGGGTATAGTGGTAGGGTAGGGAAAGTGGGTATAGTGTAGGTAGGGTAAAAGTGGGTATAGTGGTAGGGTAGGGAAAGTGGTATAGTGGTAGGGTAGGAAAAGTGGGTATAGTGGTAGGGTAGGGAAAGTGGGTATAGTGGTAGGGTAGGGAAAGTGGGTATAGTGGTAGGTGGGAAAGTGGGTATGTGTAGGGTAGGGAAAGTGGGTATAGTGGTAGGGTAGGGAAAGTGGGTATAGTGGTAGGGTAGGGAAAGTGGGTATAGTGGTAGGGTAGGGAAAGTGGGTATAGGTAGGGTAGGGAAAGTGGGTATAGTAGTAAGGTAGGGAAAGTGGGTATAGGGTAGGGTAGGGAAAGTGGGTATAGTAGTAAGGTAGGGAAAGTGGGTATAGTGGTAGGGTAGGGAAAATGGGTATAGTGGCAGGGTAGGGAAAGTGGGTATAGTAGTAAGGTAGGGAAAGTGGGTATAGTGGTAGGGTAGGGAAAGTGGGTATAGTAGTAAGGTAGGGAAAGTGGGTATAGTGGTAGGGTAGGGAAAGTGGGTATAGTGGTAGGGTAGGGAAGTGGGTATAGTGGGTAGGGTAGGGAAAGTGGTATAGTGGTAGGGTAGGGAAGTGGTATAGTGGTAGGGTAGGGGAAAGTGAGTATAGTGATAGGGTAGGGGAAAGTGAGTATAGTGGTAGGGTAGGGGAAAGTGTGTATAGTGGTAGAGTAGGAGAAAATGGGTATAGTGGTAGGGTAGGGGAAAGTGAGTATCGTACCAGGCGAAAGTGGGTATAGTGGGAGGGGAAAGTGGGAATAGTGGGAGGGTAAAGTGGTTATAGTGGTATTATCAGCCATGTACCTATAGGTATGCACGGTGGTACACGAGAAATACGTGACGTAGAGAAAGTCTAAAGTCTGTACTTAGTCTGGGAAAATTGCTTGAACGATAAATTTACTTTGGGATGAACTTGCCTCAAATCACGTCCGTTCGGATTTTGTGACGGAGACACGGAAAGAGAGAGATAAGAGAGAGAGAGAGAGAGAGTACGAGGGATGGAAGGAGAGAAAGTGAGAGTGGGAGAGGTTAAGAGAGAGTAGGAAGGATGGAAAGTGAGAAAAATAGAGAGTTAGAGTAGGAGAAATTTAAAGAAAAGACAAAGTTGAGACAGATAGAAATAGTAAGAGGGATTCAAAGTGAGAGATAGAGACTACAGAGAGATGGAAAGTGAGAGATAGAGAGTAGGAGAGACAGAAAAAGAGAAATAGAGAAGGAAAGAGAGATTGTGAGGGATGGAAAAAAAGAAAGAAACATAGATAGTAGGTAAGGGAAAGAGAGAGAAAGATGAGAGATACAGAAAATGAAAGAAAGTGTAAGAGAGACAGAAAAGGAAAGAGATAAAGGATGAAGAAATAATCAAGAAGAAAAGAGAGAGAGACGGGTAAAAGAAAGATAGAGAGAAGGATAAGGAATGAGAATTTAGCGGATGGTAAAAGAGAAATTAAAAAGAAGAAAAGAGAGATAGAAAGAGAAAAAAGAAAGGAGGGAGAAAAAAAGATAAAGAAAAAATAAGAAATGAGAGAGAGAGAGGGAAAAGAGAACAAAGAACGAAAGAAGGAGGAAAGAGAGAGTTGGAAGATGCTATAAGAAAAATAAAGAAAACGGAAAGAGAGATAGAAAGCGAAAGCGAAAGAGAGTGTAGAAGGGATAGAAAAAGAGAATAAGAGAAGACTGAAAGACAAGAGAGATAAAAATGAAATGAGGATGACATAAGGAGAGAAAGAGAGAGGGAGAGAAAATATTTACAAGAGTTTAATCTGACATATGGGAAGATATTGGCAGAATATTAATGTGTAAGTATTTTGTGTATTCATATGAGAGCGAGAAAAAAAGAAGGAAAATTGGCATATACATGTAATGGTGTTATTAAATAGTCTGTCCTGGTAGCTCAGTGGTAAAGGCGGCACTCTGTTAATCCAGAGATTCCAGAGGTCGTGGGTTCGAAACCCAGCCGAGACATGACAAGTTATCCTCCCATTTGGGATTTTTACCGTATAATAATATATTTTGGGCTTACTGCATGGAATACTGGGACTTTAATAATCTTAATCGGGCAGTATGAATAAGGCGATATTATTATAATTATAAGAAAAGGAAGAGAAATAAATAGATATAATGTTAGATGTATTTATAAAGAGATAGTTATGTCACAATTTTAGTGGGTAGCATCAACTTTACGAGAACTGATATACTAATGCATGAACCAACCAACCTCTCTTCACGTCTGCAATACCAAAACATGTCCTAACTCTCTCTAACATTCTAACGTGGTTTATTTGGATTTAACGTCACTCTCAACTGCATGGTCACATCATAACAGGGGCTTCACCCTCCATTCGCGTGAAACTCACAACCAGCTACTCAAATTAACCTCACCCAGCCTGAGTGCGGCCGGAGATAGCCAGAATCACAAGGGTTCGAATCGGCTGGACATTGGTTGCTTAATATCAGTGACTGCATGAGAACTGGTGTATTCAAGGTGAATATTTGACGCTGTCTATTCGAAAATGTCTCTTCTTGCACTTCTGAAACACCCTTAAAACAAACACCTCAGCCGTGGTGTGAACAAAGTGTATATAAAAAAAGAGACACTTCACTGCTTTCAGAAAACTCTCTTTCTCTTCCACACAAAACTTTTTCAGTCAGCGTGAATGACACGTTGAATACACCAGTTCTCATTCAGTCAATATAGTTAAGCAACGTCTAGCGACGCTAGGATTTGGATGGGTGACCATTCCATTCAAATTTGAAACCTCGTGATGCTGGATATTTTTTTCCCTACTCAGAATGGGTGAGGTTAAATCAAGTAGTAGGTTTTTGAGTAAATGAAGGGTAAAACCTTCGTCGTGATATGACCATGCAGTTGAAAGCTACACCCAAAAAATCCTTTCTTTCTCTTCCACAAAAAACTTTTTTTCTCTATCCAAAACCACCATAAAGCCACCCAAACTTGTCTCTTTCCCTTTCACCCCAAAAATAACCACCTAAAATTTTCCATCCTCTCATCTAAGAACGTCTCGTCTCTCTCAACCTAAACTCCACTTCATAGTGTATCCCAAGTCTACCTTCCTCAACATCATCTAATTCAAAACATACCCCTCCATTTTTTCCATTTGAAAAAGTCCTCCCATCCTAAAAGAACATTTGTTCTTCTATCTAAAACCACCCTTAACTTCCTCCATGTCAACTCACATTCCACCCCTTCATATTAAAATCTCTCTCTCTCTCTCTCTCAATCCCTTTCGTCGTCTCTCCACTCTTCCATCCTAAAAAGCTCCTCACTTCCATTCCAAAGGTCCGTCTCTTCCATCGCAAAGTCTTCTCTTTCCCTGGTTCTAATATCTCATATCCTTCTTCCATTCTAACCGGACTCTTCTCTTCTCCTCCAACTGAACCTTCCTCAAATCTTCAACCATCTCAAAAATCTCTCTTCCTCTTCCAAAACATGCATCTCTGTATTTTCCATCCCAAAGCGTCTCCCCTCTCGCTTTTTCCACTTTGGAACCTCTCCGCGCACCATTTCTTCTCTTCTTTAAAAGGACTGTCTTCTCCCTCTCAACCCCAACCCATACTTCTTCTACCTTGAGTCACCTCTCCCTTTTCCCATCTCAAAAGTTTCCATTCTCTCCTTTTAAAAAGTCCCATCTACCCTCTTCTACGATTCAAACACTTCCTCTGCTCATCCATACCCTCTCATCTCCCAACTGAAACAGCTTCCCTCGCTATCTTCTCAAAACACCCGTCTCTACAACCGCGAGTAACCTCTCTCTTTTCCCTTCCCAAAATCTCCACTCGTCCATACTAAAACGTCCCATCTTCCCTCTTCTACCATCCAAACACTCTCTCTTCCCATCCAACCCCATTTCATTCTTTCCATCCAAACCCTCGCATCTCCCCAACAGAAACAGCGTCCCTCACCATCTCAGAACACCATTCTCTTTCAGCCATCTCTCTTCCACTGCTCCCATCCAAAAACACTTCCACCCTCTTTCTCTCTTCAAAACATCCTCAAACTTCACCCAATCTCAGTACACCTCTCTACCCATTCGAAATACTTCTTCTTCATACCAAAACCTCCCTCCCATCCAAAACACCCCCCAGACGTCACCCGACAACTTCCTTCTTTCATCCCCCCACCGCCCTCCAAAATATTCCTCCTCCATCCCGAAAACTCCCACAGCTCCCATCCAAAACCTCCCACCCCTCCCATTCAAAAACTCCCACCCCTCCCATCCAAAACCTTCCACCGCTTCCATCCAAAAACTTCCACCGCTCCCATCCAAAACACCCCCAAAACTTCACCCGACAACGTCCCACTTTCCTCTCCCACCGCCTTCGCTCACTTGCACCCCCATTTTCGGGGTTTTCACCAGTTGAAGCTACTGAAGAACATCAAACGTCTCTTTTTTTGCCCGTTTCAGCCAGCAACGCGCGAGGCAACCACCGCTCGTATCTGCGACCGTTTTTCCGTGATATATTTTTGCAATTTTTGACGAAAGCTTTTGTGAAATTCTCCTCTCTTGTTCGGAAAATATTCGTGATTTTTTTTTCGGGTAGTTTTTTAGTTTTTGAGAGTGAACATATTTTTCGAATTTTCTCGTGCACCATAGGGAACTGAAGTATTGTGTTGAAAAATAAAGTATACCTTATTGAGAAGGTACTTCATTTGTGTGTTTTTAATTAAAATTTCTATAGTTTGAAAGGTGTTTATCAAGTTTAATATTACTGTGCGAGAGACAATTTGATAATACTTAAAATTGCTTAAAAGATCCATAAAATAATAAGTACATAATCGTTTACGTTGCTTCAAGATTTTAAATTGACAAGAAAACTTAAAGTACTTACAACACAGTAGGTATGAGATCGAGATATCTTGTTTGGTCTTAATAGTTCTAATTTTTTGAGAGAAAAAAAATAGGTATCTGGTTGTTTATGCAAAAAAAAAGGCCAACAAAAACTACTAAGATTCTGTAAAAAAAATTTAAACAAAATCCTCGTATTATAAATTAAAATTCTCTAAATACCGTAAAAAATAATGTAGGTATAGTTTTTCACATAAAAGAAAGTTCCTATAAAAATAAAATATTTAAATAGAAAAAAGAAGATCCTCATTTTTAACTTTCTTTTAATCTTAATTTTTTTCTTATTCAGGGTGTTATTTATTTTTGAAATCACAAGAGTTAATCACTCTTAATTCAACTAATTGATGTACCTGGATTTCGGATAACTATCATCTAACCCATAGCTATACGATTCTCCCTTGTATCTAGGTATGTATGAATATTCATAAAGTTAAACTATCTATTTTTATATTTGTATATTACCTATGTTGGTATTTGTAAAAAACCGCAAAATAATTCAATAGTTTTTTTCAGGTGAAAAATTACTTCTAACCCTTCTTGATTTCCGTTTGTCCCGGCAAGCTCAGTGGTCGAGGCGTGTCACTGGCAATTCAGAGGTCACGGGTTCAAAATCCAATTGGGACATGACAAGTTGTCCTCCCGTTTGGGAAATTGACCACATAATAACACTGGTAGACCACTTTATAAAATGGATTCTTACTGGCGGGAAATGGGATTCATTAGTTAAAAATTGTGTCAGTATAGTAATAGGCGATATATTGTTATTGATTTAAAAGAAGAGTGTTGGTGGCGTTTCCCTTTTTGGTTCGCTAAAGATATTTCAGTCTGGCTGGGGACTATAAACAGGGAGTAGACTAGCATTGGCTTGGTTTACGAGGTCTTTTATTAGCCTCCTTTAGGCAGTGGTAGAAGTGCTGAGTCATTCCTCCACTGTCTGGCTACCACCGTTCACGATGACGCCACCGATGATGATAATGAAAAATATTTTCTGATTTAAATGGGAAATGGCTCTTTCTTTTCCACACTATACCGCCAACTTTTGTACGATTGCTTTGTCCATTTTGAAATGGTTTCATGAAATTGGTTTGATAGTTTTTTTTTTTTTTAAGTGGGGTTTAACGTCGCTTTCAACTGCCATGGTCATATCACGACGGGGGTTTTACCCTCCATTCGCAGGAAACTCACAAACCTGCTACTCACATTGACCTCACCCAGCCTGAGTGGGCCGGGAAAAGCCAGCGTCACGAGAATTAGAATTTGAATGGTCACCCATCCAAGTCTTAACCTCGCTGGATGTCGCTTAACCTCGGTGTTCTGAAGGGAACCGGTGTATTCAACATGCCATCGACGCTGGCTTTTGATGTTTTAATTCCAAAATTGTAGTCGGCGTGGCAGAGTGACCTAGCGCACTAGGCATTGCACACCCAATGTCCTGTGTTCAATCCCCAGCGGGCAGGATTTTTTCTGCTCTGTATTTCGGTGTTCGGGGTCGGGTCGACTCATACCTCGTGAGGAAAAATGAGTAGCTGCTTTAATGTGAACAGCGACCAGTGGCGCAATTATAGGCAAAACTAAGATATTAGAATATTAAAGACACAGAAAAGTCCTATATAATTCTACGCTACCCACTAAAATTGTGATATAATAACACAAAGAAAGATATTATTATAATTACAATTCCAAATTTGAAAAAAAGACACTATGGTTAGATTGGTCAGTTTTAAGTGAATAAGCCTTATTCTCAGTGTCCCAAAAAAAAAAAAAAAAGGTCAACACCAACCACTGACACCCCCGTTCGTGATATGGCAATGCAGTTGAAAGCGACGTTAAACAAAAACAACAACAAAAAATTGAAAGAGTTCACGATAGTAAAATCCGAGTTTTTTTTTTTTTCTTCACTTACGATTGAAGGTAGTAAATACTGAACAGATAATGCCTAAGTGCATAAAAAAAGGAAAGTAAAAATGCATGGAAAGCAAAGATAAAAAATTATAAAAAGAAAGAAATTAAAAAAAAATACACAAAAGTTTTTGTGAGGGAAAATATTTTTATGTATTTTTTTTTAACTGCCTAGCTAGACCTAGCTCTCGCTGGGACTATTATAGGTGCAGGATGCATGAGCAGTTGAGCACAGTCCTCCCGTCTCCCCTATATTCGAGAATATAGAGATACGAGAAAAAATGCATTAAAAACTGAGAGTCTACCTAATAAAATATAGATGAGCCAGCGTCGATGGCATGTTGAATACACCGGTTCCCTTCAGAACACCGAAGTTAAGCGACATCCAGCGAGGTTAAGACTTGGATGGGTGACCATTCTAATTCTAATTCTCGTGACGCTGGCTTTTCCCGGCCCCACTCAGGCTGGGTGAGGTCAATGTGAGTAGCAGGTTTGTGAGTTTCCTGCGAATGGAGGGTAAAACTCCCGTCGTGATATGACCATGGCAGTTGAAAGCGGCGTTAAACCCCACTTAAAAAAAAAAAAAAAAAATATGGATGAAAATTTTCACAGATCTTGTATTACTTCCGAGAGAAAATAATCTTATAGACATCGGAACTAAGGGTTGGTTGGAAGAGATTGCCAAACCCGGGCCTTAAGTAGAACATTAGCTTTATTCTCTTTTTTTTTCTTGTTTCTTTGTTTAATCTATTTATTTTTTCTTTATAATTTCATTGTATTTTACTGTATATATTTTATTGTGTCTTACCTAATAAAGCGTAATATAATAATAATAATAATAATAATAATAATAACCTCGCCCTTTAGTTAGGACATCTGTATAGATCTATACATACATATATTTTATCTATGTTGTTTATCTTTTCTTTTCTTGTGTATATTGTACTAAATTTTGTATTCTAAGTTTTATAATTACTTGTTTGTACCTGCATACGTCCTATTATTAAAGGGTTACATAGTTATTATTATAATAATAATAAAGTTATCATATATTTGTGTTGAACACTTTCGTGATATCACATCTAATCAAACTCGCTTTACTAAATCTACGCTGGCACCGGGACTTGAAGCACCGACCTCCAGGTTACAAGACCTCCGCCTTATCGATCAAGCTACTGAGGTCGATGAAAAAGATAAAATTAAATACGTTTTAAATTGAACAAAGTTTAGAGTGATGAATTAAAAGTTCTCTTTTTTCTCTCATTACTTATCGCTTTGACAATTTTCAACTAGAAATTTCGAAAGTCAAGCTAATCTCAAGAAGAAATCTGCTTTCAAAAGCTCGAAGTTTCCTGCTGTCGTTGTGACTCCTGTCTGGTTTTGAAAGTTCACGTCTGTAGGTCAGTGTCTTTTCTCAGTTCCTCAATGGGTCACTTGTATGTATTTATTATTATTTTAAGAACTGATTCATAATAAATAAACCAGAAAAAAACATTTCTGCCAGCGTTGATGGCGCGTTGAATGCACCGGTACTCGTAGGATCACCGAAGTTAAGCAACGTCCAGCGAAATAGATGAAGACTTCGTGATGCTGGCATTCCGTCCCGAGAAAGAGAGACATTAGAGAGAGAGAAAGAGAGAGAGAGAGAGAGGGAGAGAGAGAGAGAGGGGGGGGGGGAATTTTTATTAATTTTAATTAAGCGTAATTGAATAATAATCTTTATTTATTATAATTATTTAGATTTAAATATTACCTCTTGAGCTATTAAAATTATGCTAACTTTTTGGTGTTTTTTTTCTTGCTAACTTACTAAGAGAGAGAGAGAGAGAGAGAGAAAGAGAAAGAGAGAGAAAGAAGGCGAGAGAGAGAGAAAGAGAGAGATATAGAGAGAGATAAGGAGAGAGAAAAAGAGAGAGACAGACAGAGAAAGAGAGAGATAGAGGAGAGAGAGAGAGAAATAAAAAGGAAGAAGGAGAGAGATAGATAATTAAAAAGGAAGAAAGAGGGAGTAGAGGGAGAGAGATAGAAAAATAAAAAGCAAGAAAGAGAGAGATAGAGATAGAGCTGAAATTAAAGCAGTTATGTGGTAGCGACTGGGGAGGCATAGAATTTTATTAAAGCTAAAATTTGGCACTTTAGTTTGAAATTGGAAAATTTGGAGAAGTTTGGCCTGTTTTAGAAAAGTTCTGTAGATCTGGGGTGTTGGAGATGCCTGTTTTTGATTTTTTTTTTTAACTGCGTAGTTGTGCTCTTGAACCTCTTTTGCATTACTTAAAAAAGATAAGATAAAAGCTAGTTATTTGTGTTATTATTATTTTTATTTTTTTAAAGGTAATTGTGTCCCGGAACCGTTTCCGAATTACTCCAGGGAATTTTACCATTACATCAGTTCCATTCTGGAAACGGGAAACTCGGTTGTAATTTTCCGCTCTAGCCGCGATTCGAACCCGCAACCTCCGGGTCAGCAACCAGTGCTCTTAACCACTGAGCCACGGAGCTCGGCTTTGTGTTATTATGTCACTATTTTTTGGTGAGTAGCATCGACATTACGAGAACTAATGCATGCATTATATCTCCAACCCACCGTCATATTCCAATATCAATCTCGTAATGCCGCCACTGATCGTTGCCCACTCTACAACTACCCCAAAGTGTCCTCACGAGGCTAGGATAGGCCCCGACGTCCATAGTATAGAGCTGAAAAAATCCGACTCCGCCGGGATTTGAACCCGGGTCACCTGGAGTGCAAGCCGAGCATGCTACCGCTAGGCCAAGGTGACTACTGACTTTTGTATGACTTCAGGACACTACACCTTTACATTTATGCCATTCTGGAAACCGAAAAAAAAACTCGGTCAGAATTTTCCGATCCGACCAGGATTCGAACTCTGAAGATTTTTTCTTTTCTTTATTTAGTTATTATATTAATTTGTGTTAATCACTTTCTCGATGTCACAACTACTGAAACTCGCTTTAACTAATTATAACTCGGGACTTATACGTATGTAAATACAAATACAATACATAAGGTATGTAAATACATAAGGTCGGTGGTTCAAGTCCCGAGTTTACTCTTTACTTTCAAAATTACTCTTTACTAAAAATAAAGTGGCTGTATGGTAGTAGTCACTGTGGCAGAGCGAGTTAGCGCGCTAGGCATTGCACACATGGTGACCTGGGTTCGATTCCCAGCGGGGGAGGATTTTTTCTGCTCTGTACTTGGATGTTCGGGGTCCACTCATACCTCGTGAGGAAAAATGAGTAGTTACTTGTATGAGTAACGACCAGTGGCGGCATTACCAGAGTAAAAAGAAATTAATGTAATAGAATAATTCGAAATGTGAAGGAGGCTCTTAGTAATGCTGCGCTACCCACAAAAATTGTGAAGAGGCCTTGTGCTTCACCACAAAGAAATTCGTACATACATACATACAAGTGGCTGTATGGACTTATTTTTCGCCCACTGCCAATCTTCAAGAACAAAAAAAAAACACCGACCTCCAGGTTACAAGTCCGCCGCCTTATCGATGAAGCTACTGAGGTCGGCAAGAATTTTAATTCGTTATCAACGTTTGAATATAAAAAAATAAAAAATACTTCTGATTTATAATTATAGAATTTTATCGGTAAAATGTTAATTTACCGTTAATTTTTTTAATTAACAAGTAAAATGTTAATTTTTTACAACGTGAGTTGAATTTTCCACACGAGTTGATTATTATACGATATAATCGGTTTTAAATATTTTACATACCATATAACAAGTTATCCATGATTTTTAAAATCCCTCTAATATACCTATGTTTAAGTATTATTATTTTGCATACATAATTCTGTTACAACCTGCAATATCATGTAAAAAAAGACAAACATGTGCTGCACCTATTGGTATCAACTAATTTGCATAAAGGTTTCCTCAATTTGCATACCCCCTGTTATACACACAATCATGCACGACTGATTATCCTAATTCCTTAGGTACAGTCTACAGGGTGTAGGAAAAGTGAAGAAACTTCACTAGTGATTGTATATAAGAGAACTCAAGGGGCCGGAATATTTTCTCTTAAATCCAGGTTTCTTTCTTAAAGAGGTTATTTCCTCCTTAAAGAGAGGAAAATTTGACCTGAAATTTTTGAAAAAGTTGAAAAAATTAAAATGGGACTCTCATATGACTGTGTACAACATTTCGTCAAAATCCGTTCAGTAGTATCTGAGATTTGCGCGTTACAAGGAATGTATTCAACAGACCGACAAAGAGACAGATCGACAGACAAACACACAGCAAAGTTGCTCAGGAGGTCAGAAACATCCAGAAATATGATGAAAAAAAAAATAAATAAATAAAAAAAATCAAAAGATATTCCCATGGTTTCTACTGCAAAGGCGAAAAAATATTTTTTTTTACAAACACGAACACAATACTTCCGCTTTCTATTATTAAAAAATTTCTCGGGAGGAATTAAATAATAGTGTGTTTTTTGTGTTATGTAAAGTCAGGGAGGATATGGAACATATCGTGATGATCTCTAACAAATACAACGATTCTCGCGAGAAATTTTTTCAAGATTTAAAAAACATAACTGAGTCCCCTTTTTCGTACAGAACTATAATACAAAACCCACGTACATACGGATACATATTCTATTTTCTAACCACAAACAATATATTCATTTTATTTCTAATAATTAACGAACTATCTTAAATAAAATATCAATCTTTATAAAAATGACCACATTGGCTGTATGGCAAAGTCCCATGATAAGGAGAATAACCAATGCCAAAAAATTTAATTTAAAAAAAAAATTACAATTTCATTTTAGCAGGAAACTTTTTTATTTTCCTCATAACTCTTGTGTATCATCTGCTCATAATTCCGCCCCTGGTCGCTCACATGAAACTCTTTTTTCCTCACGAGGTGTGAGTGAACCCTGTATATTTGATAGTATTTTATAATCAATGAATGCAGGAATGTAGAATCGCTTGCTCTTCTTTAATCTATTATAGCCCTAGCAATCCTAGCATGTACGTATGTGTACCTACTGTATACAGGGTGTCCCACCAAACTTGGACACCTCAAATTACTCGGCCCCTGAAAGAGTTTTTGAAAAATAAAAAAAATCTAGGGTACATGTGCTAATTATGCGGTTTCAGTCATGAAATTTTTTTTATACAGGGTGGTTCAAAAGTCAGAAATTGAGGTGTCAACTTTCGATTTTTAAATGGATTGACCTGAATTTTATTTGATAATTTTACTTCTAAATGGTTCTTAAGTACTTTTTTAAACAAAATATTACATACAGGGTGGTTTTTTTTTCGACCAATTTTTTTTCTAAATCTTGAATAACTCAAGTTCGGTTAATTTTTTCGATAACAAGAATAGAATGTGTTTGTATAATAAATACACGTTCTTTCAATTGGCATCAAAAAATTTTATACAGGGTGATTCACAAGTGAAATAATGACTTAATTATTTTTAAAATCGAGTTTTTTTAATTTTTTATTTAAGATTAATAATTCTCGTCTAATTTTACACATTTTTCGTTAGTCATATCGAAAAACAAAACTAAAGTGTTGTACAGGGTGAGACATAATTTTTTTGTAACACCCTGTATATGGGCAGTCAAAGAGACGCAAAATTCAATATAAAGACTAAATATGCAAGAAAAACTTTGATTTTTGATTAAACTAAAAAGTTATGGTGTTTTAACTAATATTGTCGCATGGCCCACCCTGTAGATATTTTCTTAAACCATCATATGGGTAGTCGAAACTGTCTAAAATTCAACGAGGAGTCCAAATCTGAAAGAAAAAAAATGAATCCAAAAAGCCATGCTCAATTTTGTGTCTACACCTACCTACTTTTTCTTTCAAGTTTTAAAATCATTCAGTGTGGACACCAAATTGAAAGTGGCTTCAAATTCGTGTTTTTTACTTGTTTTTTCCCACATGATTCGAAGTCTTCGTAGAATTTTATACAACTTAGAGTACCTACATGATAGTTTAAGAAAATATCTACAGGGTGGTCCATGCGACAATATTAGTTAAAACACCATAACTTTTTTGTTAATTAAAAATCAAAGTTTTTCTTGCATATTTAGTCTTTATATTAAATTTTGCGTCTCTTTGACTGCCCATATGCAGGGTGTTACAAAAAAATTATGTCTCACCCTGTACAACACTTTAGTTTTGTTTTTCGATATGACTAACGAAAAATGTGTAAAATTAGACGAGAATTATTAATCCTTAATAAAAAATTAAAAAAACTCGGTTTTAAAAAAAATCAAGTCATTATTTCACTTGTGAATCACCCTGTATAAATTTTTTTGATACCAATTGAAAGAACGTGTATTTATTATACAAACACATTCTATTCTTGTTATCGAAAAAATTAACTGAACTTGAGTTATTCAAGATTTAGAAAAAAAATTGGTCGAAAAAAAACCACCCTGTATGTAATATTTTTGTTTAAAAAAGTACTTAAGAACCATTTAGAAGTAAAATTATCAAATAAAATTCAGGTCGATCCATTTAAAAATCGAAAGTTGACACCTCAATTTCTGACTTTTGAACCACCCTGTATAAAAAAAATTTCATGACTGAAACCGCATAATTAGCACATGTACCCTAGAATTTTTTTATTTTTCAAAAACTCTTTCAGGGGTCGAGTAATTTGAGGTGTCAAGTTTGGTGGACACCCTGTATGTATGTAATATGTCTAGTTACTTAATCTCTCTCCCTCTCTCTCTCTCTCTCTCTCTCTCCCTCTCTCTCTCTCTCTCTCTCCCTCTGTCTCTCTCTCTCTGTCTCTCTCTATGTCTCTCTCTCCCTTCTTCTCTCTCTCTCTCTCTTTCTCTTCCTAGTATCTTTTTCTTTCATTCCTTCATTCTCCTTCTAACAATCGGTTCTCTATTGTTTTTCAATTTAACTCTACATTGTTTTCCAAAAGATCTCTCTCTCTCCCTCTATCTATCTCTATCTCTCTCTCTCTCTCTCGCTCCTTTTACCTCCCCCATCTATGTCCCTCTCTCTTGAAATCCCTGATTGAACACATTAATCCTCATGCTTAGCAATATTGTTCTCTCAATTTCTCCTGTTCAACATCATCACGTACGAAATAATACGTATACCTCATTAACCGGACACAGTGAGGGAGCAAAAGGGAGCGAAGCGACCACAATTAATTCTGGTTAATTTGCTGGGAATCGTACGAGCTACCCAAATTAACCTCACCTAGCCTGGATAGGACCGGAAATGCCAGCCTCATGTGTTTGGAGGGAACAGAATTTTCTTCAAAAAGTCTGCCCCTACCGGGAATCGAACTGAGGATCTCTGGACTTCGAGCAATAGACACAACCATTACGCCACGCAGGCTGGCGAGAATGGCGAGCGACCTCACTAAGTGAGATTCTGTTTTAACTTGCATACTGGACAATTTGGCTTTCGTTTTTCTGTCGGCCTGTCTGTGTGTCTGTCTGTCTTTTTGTGTACACTTATTTGATTTGATTTGTCTGTCAGTTCCGCGATTACTCTCGAACGGATTGACTTTTTTGTCAAAAATTTCGGAATTTCTTATAAATGAGAGTTAAATTTTAATAATCAAAAAATAATTATAAATAGCCTACATATGTAAAACAATAATATGCATTATACATATATAAAATTTCATCAAAATCGAGAGTGTCATTCACGAGATATAAGCGTTTAAATAAAAAGTTAGTGGTCAAATGCATGGTCTCTTTCACCCAGAACCGCTAGTACGAATTGATTAATTTAAAATGGGACCATCTACAGAACGTCTCCTATAATATGTGTGCAAAATTTCATCAAAATCCGTTGAATAGTTTCCGAGATTTGCGCGTTACAAGGAATATTTACAAGGAATAATACAAGGAATATCAAGGAATATTTTTAACAGACCGACGCGACGGACCGACAGACGGATAGAGAACCGAATTTGCTCATGAGGTTATGAAACGTCCAGAACTATAAAAAAAATTGAAATCGGAGATAATTTTTTTTATATAAAAATTGCGTTTTTATCGTATATGGGTCATTTTCATTTATCTTGGGCAATTGGATTTTTTCAAGTCATGAACGTTACATTTTTCCTAAACAATTTTTAACAATTTTTTAGGCTCAGAAGACTAAGACAAATACCTTTGAGCAAAAGCTTTCATTTAGAATATTTCTAGCAGCTACCTCTTCACACAAAATTACAAAAACTTGACATACCAGGTAATGTTCACGACCACGGGTAACGTTCATGATGGTAACGTTCATGAGTAACACGCCACTAAAACAAACTTTTCTCAATAAAAGAATATTCACTTTACAAAAAAAAATATTTGATTGGAAAGAGGACATGCAGAAGAATTAAAGAAATACATTATATATTAAAGAATCATTACAATTTATTTTAAAAACCGCGTAACGTTCTTGTCAAAAAAAATTAGACCCACCATTGTCCCTCACTGTACTGCATCCAACATCCAACTGACAGGAAATTTCAAAACAAAAACAATGTCATCTGTAAGAAGCAAAATGGCGGCAGCTGCTAGCTTCTCATTCTAAGGGTTTTTCAAAATGGTTTACATTTTTTTGGGGGTAACATTCATGACGGAGATTTTTTTTTCTTCGTAGGGACACAACTTTACACGTCTGTAGAATGAGGTGAACATTATTATTTTTATGAAAACTAATGGTCACATCCTAAATAAACTGTATTTTTCTCATTAATATTGGATTTTGGTGAAAATAATGGGAGAAATGCATTTTTTTCTATCAGACACAGTGAAATCTTAGACTAAGGGACACCTAAAATATCATGAACGTTACTTACATAACTGGCAATTTTGAGTCTCCACATTAGTTTAAAAGACAATTTATTATTGTAATTTATAAAAAAAATTGTTTCCTATGTGATCAAATAGATTTTAGTCATATATCCCTATTATTTTCACATTTATTAAAGGAGAAAGGTTGCGGACTTGATATGCCCAAGATAAATGAAAATGACCCATATGTAAAACAAGGTGTCATCTGTTTTCATTTGAAGCACTGACAATATGCTCGCAGCATTGCCTTTTTGAGTGGCAATGCTGTTTTTTTTTAATTAGAAATTCACTAGCTCTGCTGTTTCCAGTTTTTTCTATAAGCTTTTTTCCAATTTCCTTGACCCAACGTTTGCCTTCTTCACAGAATATTCCCATGGTTTCTACTGCAAGGGCGAAAAAAATATTATTTTTTTATTTACAAAAACGAACACAATACTTCCGATTTCTAATATTAGAAATTTCTTGAAAGTAATATTGGTGCACGTTATCCATTGTGAAACGACCACTATTAAAATTTTCATCACTACGGAGAAACAGTGATGAAAAATCTTGTTTTTTTTCATGTAAATGCACCCTTTTTCCAAATCCTTTCTCAGTGGGCATCTACATGCCTTCAGTTTCCTAGGACTTACCAGTGCTGAGAATTCGCAATGAATGAGTTAGTGAGTGAGTGAATGAATGAATGAGTGTTAACTTTCGCATTTATGTAGAGAGAAGTAGGTATATTTATTTATATACGGCCGTGTGACGACTACGTCACTTGACTACAAAGTCCGGCTTTCTGGACATTTTTTATAAACTAGGGGCGGAATTAATAGACGTTTTTGTAATACCTCTGTGGCGCTAAGTCACGGATTGCGTACTGTGTAAGATAGGGAAAACCGACACTTACCAACGACTTAAGTTATTGATGTTGTCTATTAATTCCGCCCTAGATTTTTACAATATTTTCAAGGTGAAAGTGGAACATTTTCACCAACATTTTTTTTTTTTTTTTTAATTTGTTTGGTTAGTGGAATAAATAATTATGTTAGAAAATACAAGATTAAATATAAAGATTAAATAATTATGTTAGAAAATACAAGAATACTTATATATATGTATATTGTATATATAAGGTAATTATGTTAGAAGGTATAAGAATAATTATTTATATTAGGTAATTATGTTATAAGAATACTTAGAATACTTATATATATTAGGTACGTATGTTAGAAAGTACCTACAAGAATACTTAAATATGTACATTAGGTAATTATGTTAGAAGGTACAGTGGTACAACTATTGTACCTTTGCAAACTTCGGAGAGAGTATTGTTGAAAATGAAGATTAAATTGTTCTACAGAGTATTAGCAGAGAAAGAATAGAGAGAGAGAGAGAGAGAGAGAGAGAGAGAAAAAGAAAGAGAGAGGGAAAGAGAAAGAGAGAGAGAAAGAGAGAGAGAAGAAGAAAGAGAAAGAGAGAGGGAACAACAGAGGAGGGAGATCTAGTGGATAGAAAGAAGGAAAGAGGGGGAGAGAGAAAGAGAGATATATAAAGAGAGAGTGATTGTAATCTCTTTGTTAATTTGAAATTGAAATTTAGGATGCATGACAAGATGAACACAGACTTGAAGAATAATTCAGCTTGGATTACCTATTCTTGGTGGAGGAGAGAGAGAAGAAGAGAGAGAGAGAGAAAGAGAGAAAGAAAGACAGAGAGAAGAACAGAGAGAGAGAGAGAAAGAGATAGAGAGAGACAGAGAGAGAGATAAGAAAATGGAAGAAGAAAAGTAGAAAGAGAGAGCAAGAGGAAGAAAGAAAAAGAGAGTAAATAATGGAAAAAGAGAACGTAAGAGAGTAAAGAATGGAGAGAGAGAGAGAGAGAAGGAGAGAGCAAATAATGAGGAGAGAGAGAGAGAGAGAAATAAAGAGAGGGAGAGAAAGAAAGAAAGAGAGTTTATAATAGAGAGATAAGAAAAAGGAGGAAGAAAAGTAGGAAGAGAGAGCGAGAGAAAGAAAGAGAGTAAAGAATGGAGAGAAAGAGAGTTCAAAATAGAGACATAAGAAAAAGAGGAAGAATGGAGAAAGGAAGAGAAAGAGAACTTAAGAGAGTATGTGTATGTATGATTTTCTTTGTGGTGAAGCACAAGGCCTCTCCACAATTTTTGTGGGTAGCGCAGCATTACTAAGAGCCTCCTTTATATTTCGAATTATTCTATTACATTAATTTCTTTTTACTCTGGTAATGCCACCACTGGTCGTTACTCATACAAGTAACTACTCATTTTTCCTCACGAGGTATGAGTGGACCCCGAACATCCAAGTACAGAGCAGAAAAATTCCTGCCCCGCTGGGGATCGAACCCAGGTCACCGTGCGTGCAACGCCTAGCGCGCTAACTCACTCTGCCACGGTGACTACTTACGATGTTAAGCAACGTCATACAGGCAATGCCTGCAAACTTAAGAGAGTAACGAATGAAGAGAAAGAGAGAGAGCAAAAATGGGGAAAGAGAGAGAGAAAGGTAGAGAGAGATAGGCACACATACTTATATCATAGTGGGGAGAGGATTATATGGACACCCTGATCCAAAGATAATGTCGAATGTAATGCTCAAAGCATTTTCTGTGGTCACAAACTCAAATTAATGAGGAATAATTCATACACTTGGTGGGATTCAAACCAACGGATCCTTACGCGACCTGGCTTACCAGACTAGCGCGTTATCCACTTGACTACCAGTGCACGATATAAAGATATATATTATGAATAACTCATTTAAAAGACTCTAGTGTTATTTTAGAAGCAAATACATTAAACATGTAGGTATGCGCCATGCTATATTCCAGGGGGAATCTCTCTCGCTCTCTCTCTCTCTCTTTCTCTCTCTCTCTCTCTCTTCTCTCTTTCTCTCTCTCTCTCCTCTCTCTCTCTCTTCTCTCTCTCTCTCTCTCTCTCTCTCTCTCTCTCTCCTCTCTCCTCCTCCTCTCTCTTCTCCTCTCTCTCTCTCTATCTCTCTCTATCTCTTCTGGGGGAATTTTTACAAAATTTCTGGAAAAACTGAAAGTTGAAAGCTCGCGTAAGTGTAAAATATTGTACATAAATATATACTGGGTCCGCCAAAAAAAAGGAGCCACTTGAAATATCTAGAGAACGGATTATTTTTTTAAAAATGCTATGGTACACGTCATTATATCGAGGGCGAAAACTTTTGTACTGGGTTTACATCTTTGTCACTACCAAGGGCGGCTCCAGGGGGGGGGGGGGTCAACTTTGGAATCTTAAATAGAGCTACCCTGTTTGTAATACATTTTTGAAAAGCAGTTGACAATAAAAGTATTTTAAAACAAGTTTGAGATATTAATTCATAACAGGGCCGGAGATTTCTGTTATAAAATGTTAAATACATGATTTTCCATTGGAAATAATTAAATTTTGATGCCTTTGTGATACCTCTAGCTTTACCAGGGGATGTGTCAAGGGGGTCAACTTTTTTAAATAATGCACAAAACCATCCTTTTTCGAGCATAATTTGTTCTAAATATATGCAATGATTCATATTGTTCAATTTAAAATAAAAACAGGGCCGGATTTGCTTCAAATAAATGTGAAAAATTTCTAAAACCCGCGTGCAGCCCTAGCCTCCGGCCCTATTTTCAAGGGTATCTTTTTTTTTTTTTTTAAAAAAAAAGTGGGGTTTAACGTCGCTTTCAACTGCCATGGTCATATCACGACGGGGGTTTTACCCTCTATTCGCAGGAAACTCACAAACCTGCTACTCACATTGACCTCACCCAGCCTGAGTGGGGCCGGGAAAAGCC
>CM044966.1:1565720-1575720 GCA_024516035.1 Bactericera cockerelli | reverse complement strand
GGTAGAAAAATAGAGAGAAAGAGACAGAGAGAGGAGGGAGAGAAAGAGGTTAATGTATTTTTTACATTATTACATTGATATCTGATTGTTAAGTCTTCTCTGTAAATAAATATTATATAAAAAAAACTTTGATATTATTAATAATAAAAATACCTGTTAAACAGATGTATATTTACGGGCCATCAGGCCCTATGTAAACATAATTAAAACAAAATATAAGTACAAAACACAAGCAAAATTAAAAATATTTTTCAAAATTACAACATTTAAGTGTATCTTAGCCAACAAAAAATTAGTTGAAAAACGAAAAAAAATATTGAAACATGGGAATGAAATAAATTGAAGAAAATAAATTGCAGCATACTGCAGTGTCAAAATATATGCGTAAATAATAAACAATGATACAATGTATCTAAATGAGTCAAATACAAGAGATTTTATATATCAAGTAATATTTTTTTTTGCATGGTATACAATATATTTATTTATTCATAAATAATAAAATTCATCTATTCCATGACCTTCTGGTATGACTCATATATGCAGAATTACCCTTTTGAAAGGCCAGACCAATTCTTTGGGCCAGAAATTGTTTAGATCGGGGTTCACCCGTACATGTAAATTATATTATTATTAGGTATTCAACACTTTATGAGATGTAAATGGACATAATTATCTAATATGACCTTCTGATATTTTTTTTTTGGCAGTGGATACATGCAGCATTACCATTTCACCTAAATAAAAAAAAGTCTCCGCAGTTGAGACTCGAACCGAAAACCTCTTGATTGGAAGTCCGCCGGCTTGACAACTTGACACTCGAACCATCCTGTAGGGAGTTGTTACATTTTTAAACCTAAACTTCGCATATTTATCATTTCCCTACAACATGCAACTCATGGGATTTAATGTCAAAAGCTTTTATGTTGTGCTTTTTTTTACCCAACTCACGTTTAACCCTTGAGATACACGGAATTTTTTTCAACTGTGTAAGTTGTGTACGTCGAAAAAGCTAATTTCTACAGGATTTTAGCCAACTCAAGTTCAACTCTCAGTATAAACAGAAAAGTGAGAAGTTGTACTAGATGTACAAAACACACTGGGCCAAATTGACACACGATTTTTTTTTTACTGTGTAAATGTGTACGTAGAAAAAGCTAATTTCTACATGCAATTAGCCAACTCAAGTTCAACTCTTCAAGACACACTCAGGCTGAATTGCCACACAAAATTTATTTTCACTCTGTAGTCTGTAAGTGTGTACATGGAAAAGCTAATTTCTACATACAATTAGCCAACTCAAGTTCAACCCTTGAAGAGACACTGGGCCGAATCGTCCCACGGAATTTATTTCACTGTGCCAGTGTGTACATACAAAAAGCTAATTTCTACATGCAATCAGCCAACTCAAGTTCAACCCTTGAAGACACACTGAGGCCGAATCGCACCACGGAATTTATTTCACTGTGCCAGTGTGTACGTGTACCTACATACAAAAAGCTAATTTTCTACATGCAATCAGCTAACTCAAGTTCAACCCTTAAAGACACACTGGACGGGATTACCCCACGGAACTTTTACTTCTAATAAATTTCTAATATTAGAAATCGGAACTAGTGTTCATTTTTGTGAGAGAAAAAAATACTTGCTCCGATTTCAATTTTTTTCATATTTCTGGACGTTTCATAACCTCTTGCGCAACTTTGATCTTGTGTCTGTCTGTCGGTTAAAAACATTACTTGTTACGCGGTACGTGCAAATCTCAGAAACTACTTACCGGATTCTGACGAAATTTTGTAAACATATAGGAGACATTCTGTAGATGGTTTTCTATTTAATTCATCAACTTCGCACTAGCAGTTCTTGAATGTAGGAAAAATATAGTATTCTACCACATAAAATTTCAAGAAAATCGGTTATGTTGCTTCAGAGATACAAGTGATTTAGTAGAAAATCTTAAAATTGCCACGTATACGTGCGTATACAATGTTAAACCAACAAAAAAACCAAATTATGGTGTCCATAATTGGCAATGTATTTTTATTGCTGACATTTAAATATGGCTATTCCCGAAAATATACTTCCTTATACCGGGTATTTTTGTGTGCACTAGTAGTCAAGTGGTTAATGCGCTAGTCTGGTAATCCACGTAATGTAGGGATCGGTTGGTTCGTATCCCACACAGTACACGCATTTTTCCTCATTAATAAAATTTGAGTTTGTGACCACATAATAATAAGACTCTGAGGGCTAGGTGGTAGAAAATGGTTTGAGCATTAGCTTCGCCTGGTGGTTACCTTCCACTAAAGAGTATTATTATTATTATCTATGTTGTAATGCTATTTTATAACTCGGCCCTAGAGTGCAATGTGTCTCTCAAAGGGTTCATATTCATTACCCCCCCCCCCACTCTCTCTCTCTCTCTCTTTCTCTCTCCCTTTCTCTCTGTCTTTCTATTATCTCTCTCTCTCTTTCTCATTATCTTTCTCTCTATTTCTCTTTCTTTTTTTTTCTCTCTCTCTCTCTTTCTATTTATCTCTCTCTCTCTCTTTCTCTCCCTCTCTCTCTTTCTATTTATCTCTCTCTCTCTCTTCTCATTATCTTTCTCTCTATTTCTCTTTATTTCTCTCTCTCTCTCTATTTCTATTTATCTCTCTCTCCGTCTCATTATCTCTCTCTCTGTCTCTCTCTCTCTCTCTATTTATCTCTGTCTCTCATTATCTTTCTCTCTCTCTCTCTATTTCTCTTTCTCTCTCTTCTATAACTCAATTGCCGATTATTTTAACCTCCTCTTTCTCTCCCTCTCACACACACACGTTTTACACATTACTCTCTCTCTCTTTCTTTAGTCTCTCTCTCTCTCTCTCTCTCTCTCACCCTTCTACTCACAACTAATATAAGTCCCTTGCCCATTTTTTAACCACTTCTTTCTCTCTCTCTCTTTCTCTTTCTCTCTCTTTTTATAGAACCTCTCTCTCTCTCTCTCTTTCTCTTTCTCTCTCTTTCTATAGAACCTCTCTCTCTCTCTCTTTCTCTTTCTCTCTCTTTCTATAGAACCTCTCTCTCTCTCTCTTACTCTCTCCTACTCTCCCTTTCACACACACACGTTTCACATACTACTCTCTCTCTTTCTCTTTCTCTTTCTCTCTCTTTCTATAGAATCTCTCTCTCTTTCTCTCTCTCTCTCTCTTACTCTCTCCCACTCCCCCTTTCACACACACACACGTTTTACATACTACTCTCTCTCTTTCTCTGTCCGACTAAATCCCATTTTTCTGTTGTATTTTTTATATCCTTTGTCATATTTATTCTCTCTCTGTCTCACTCTCAACTGCTTTATACATTATGCTTTCTCTCTTTCTCTCTCTCTTACCTCTCTCTACATGTATATACCCCCCCATTCCCCCCCCCCCCCTTATAGGTGTCCTTAGAGACTTTATAGGATTCCATTTGGGACCATTTGTTCGTTATCCTGTAATTTGCTGAGAGAGAGAGAAAAATAGGGAATGAGAGAGAGAGGAAGAGATATATTGGTACCTTCTACATTTATAATATCTCTATTGTACTGAGCAATTTTTCCATTTATATTTCTTCCTTTCCATATGTTAGTTTTAAATGAAGCAAAAAAAAATGTTCCAATATCAATCTGGTAATGCCACCACTGGTCATTGCCCACTCTACGTCAACAACTGGGTAGGCCCCACCATCCACAGAGCAAAAAGAATTCGACCTCGCTGGGATTCAAACCCTGTTCACCTGGAGTGTAAGTCGATACATTCCAAGTACCGGCCCTAAAACCTATACAGCTAATAATTTCAGGACCACAATTGACATGATATCTACAATATTTCATTAAAATTGAAACATAGTTGAACATTTTTTATAACTTGTTTCAACGCCGTTTTTTATTTCGTAGCCATGAAACAGGAGCTACTGTAGACGCTTGTGGTCTGTGTTGTAGCCTGCCCATCCCGTAGTATGCCTCCCCTCTGATGGGCGAGAAGTGATACAATACTTCCCATTTAGGTGCTGGGTCAATTATTAAATAAAAATTTATAAAAGCCAGGGTCGATTGAAAACACCATTTCTCATTCATTCACTGAAGTTAAGCAACGTCCAGTGAGCCTAGGACTGGGATGAGTCACCATTGTAATTCGAACTTTCGGGATTCTGGCTATTACCGGCTCCACTCAGGCTAGGTGAGTAGCAGATTTGTGAGTTTTCAGCAAATGGAGGGTAAAACCCCCGTCGTGTTTGACCAGACAGTAGAAGAGTTGTTCCACCCAACAAAGGTGGACGAGATTGCCACAGGCAATAACCCCGCCCTTTAGTTAGGATATCTGTTTATTTATATTTTGACATTTTCATGTCTTTGCTCTGGCACATAACCAAAATTATGTGACGAAATTATGTAACGAAATATTAAATTATAAAAAGAGAGAAGAGAAAAAGTATGTGTCATGCGCACAATACGAAATTTGGTCAGTTAAGTTTTAGACCTTGAATAGTAAAGATGAAAATGTCCCAATGGTTGCAGACTCGTATGCAAGCGTTTTTTTCTTTTATTTTTTCTTCTTATTGTAAATATTGTTTCCATTTTTTAACGTTATCATAATTATTTGTACTGTAGGTAAGTATATATGTCTCATATGAAACATTTTCAAAACTAAAGTGGTAGGTTTTATTTAACAGAATAAAATGACAGTAATTATGGGTACATATAAAATTACACATTGGTACAGTTAAAGTTTAAAATTGCCTCTCACATAAGTCTTTTATATCTAATAAAGTTTTTAATAATAATAATAATAATACTAACACCCCCCCCCCTCCAAAAAATTCAGCTCTCGAAATCTTTGTCTTTAAAAAAAAAAATATTTTGTTTTATCAAAGCCATTAGAGAACAAATCGACGCCAAAAACGCACTTTATTTTTTTTTTTTTTTTGAATATGACCTGAAAGGGAAGATAAAATATTTTTTATATTATGATTTATTTTACGATTTTTCTTTTTTTATTATTCCGAGGCCCTTGTCTTGTTTATGCGGCAATGTTTCATGAGTCTATTACTCTATTTCAGTTTTTATGGATCTAATAAACGCAGTAATGTTTGGTAAAAAAAATACAAGAGCTTTTTTTTATGCTCCTTATTTTTTATGTATGTATGTATGTAGTACAGCCTCCGTGGCGTAACGGTTGCGCCTACTGCCCGTAGTGCGGAGTTCCCGAGTTCGACTCCCGGTTGCGGCAGACATTTTGAAGAATGGAGGGTAAAAACCCCCGTCCTGACTATCTATCCCGATCAGGACGTTAAAACCAAATAAGCCAGCGTCGATGGCATGTTGAATACACCGGTTCCCTTCAGAACACCGAAGTTAAGCCACATCCAGCGAGGTTAAGACTTGGATGGGTGACCATTCAAATTCTAATTCTCGTGACGCTGGCTTTTCCCGGCCCCACTCAGGCTGGGTGAGGTCAATGTGAGTAGCAGGTTTGTGAGTTTACTGCGAATGGAGGGTAAAACCCCCGTCGTGATATGACCATGGCAGTTGAAAGCGACGTTAAACCCCACTTAAAAAAAAAACCAAATAGAATCAACTGGTCACAATACATACATATATCAAATTAGGAATATTGCTGTGAGTATTAGAGGAACTCTTCCAACCTCTGAAAAATTGGAAGAAATCTTTTATTTGTAAGATAATAAATTTGTTTTATTATAAATAGTACCTACCAAAAAAAAAACAATCTAATTAGGTCACAGTGTTAATTGTAAGGGTTTCACTGAAAACGCTGCAACCAAGTCAGATAATAATAATGTATGTAGTAATTGTAAAATGTATACTTTACCTACAGTGTAAATACTCGCATAACACTACACCTGGTTAGCTGGTGGTTAAGTGGTCAACATAGGCAATAGCCCCGCCCTCTTTTTATATTTATCAATTTTTTTTTTTCTCGTTATTTATTTAAGTATTCACATTTTTTTAACAATGAACAATATAAACAATATGTTATTTATATTGTTTATCTTTTTTCTTGTTTAATGTTTAAAGAGATTGCCATAGGCAATAACCCCGCCCTTTAGTTAGGACATATGTATATATTTTATTTATTTTTTTCTTGTGTTATATTATTATTATTATTGTCATTTTTATATTTACTTTTTCCCATTATTTGTCTGAATTTGTCTGTATGTTCTACTAATAAAGTGTTTCTAAATAAATACATAAATTGATCTAGATTTTGTATTTTATTTTTTATAATTACTTGCTAATATATAATTTTTATAATTATTTGTACATAATGATGTCCTAATAATAATAAAAATAATAATAATAATAAGGCCCTAGTCTGGTAATCCAGGTAGAGAAGGTATAGCCGTTGGTTCAAATCCTATTCAGTGCATTTTTCCTCATTTATTTGAGTTTGTGACCACATATTATTATTAAGACTCAGAAGGTTAGTTGGTAGAAAATTCTTTGAACATTAACCCCGCCTGACTTTGAGACAATCCTGTAGACTTAATATTTCAAAAAGATCTAACTTCTTTCTTTATTTTCTCTCTATCTCTCTTTCTCGTTCTCTTTCTCCCCTTCTTTTACTTTATCCCCTCTCTGCTTGTTTGCAACCCACCCATTGCATGAGGAATGAACATAATCATAAATTCAAATAAAAAACTTAGAACCAAATGCATTTTCTGTGCAATTTGCTTTCTTAAAAAACGAAAAAGGAGGGAGAGAGAGAGAGAAACGGAGGAAGGGAGAGAGAAAGAGAGAAAAAAAAACTTAACGCTAAAGCGAGAGAGAAATAAGTTAAAAATATAGATAAAAGAGAAGGAAAGAGAAAGAGAGAGAGAGAGAGAGAGTGAGAGAAGGTCGAGAGAGAGAAAAGAGAGAGAGAAAGAGAGAAGAGAGAGAGAGAAAGAAAGAGAGAGAGAGAAAAGAAGAGAGAGAGAAAGAGAGAGAGAAAAGAGAGAGAGAGAGAGAAGAGAGAGAGAGAGAAAGAGAGAGAGAGAAAGAGAGAGAGAAAGAAAGAGGAAAGGTAGAAGAAGAGAGAGAAGCAGAAAAGGTAAAGGACAGATAATGATAAATAATTAAGATTAGAAAATATAGAAAAAGAATGGAAGGTGGGGAGAGAGAGAGAGAGAGAGAGAGAGAGAGAGAGAGAGAGTATACGGAAATGAAAGAGAGATAATAAGAAAGAGAGAGAGGGTTCAAAGCACAAAATCCGCATTTTACCACGAAACTATAATCAAGCCAAAACAGCATGTTCTGTGAAGAAAAATATGAGAATTTTTGCAGAAGAAAAAAATTATAGTATTCATAATAGTAACAAGAAGTTGTTACTATGAATATTATCAAAAATAAGTTCACAATAATTTTATAATAATAATAAATTAAAATGGAAATTAATTGTAAATCTTGGAATATTATGTTTTAATGCTGTTATAAAAACAAAGGTACTATAGTCTGCACTTTTTCTGCAAGAAGTTCCAGTAAACTAGACAAAAGAATTATCAAATTTCTTGTTCTTTTAACCGTTTTGCTTTTTGTAATTATAAAATAAGATGGTTGGTGTAATTCAGCAACCAAACAGTTCGGCCGAGGTGTGAGGAACCCCCTCTACAAAAAAAAAAAAAAAAAAAAAAAAAAAAGAGACAGCACGGCAGAGTGTAAAGTTACGGAAAACCTAGTTCCCATGCATTTCATGTACTTTCAGCCAGCGAAATATTGAACATGAATTTTATTTCAAAAAATCATTTTATCCCTACAGATACATTTTTTTTACTTTCCTTATCTTATAATAAGGAAAGTATTGTATTCGTCGAAAATTTGACCTACCCAGTTTTTCACATTTCTGGACGAATCATGGCCTCAGGATACCAAAAAAGTTGTTTTCAGCCATTGGTCCGTGCGTCTGTCTGTCTGTCTGTCTGTCTGTCTGTCTGTCTGTCTGTGTGTGAACAGGATATCTCAAGAACGGTAAAAGCTAGAGACTTGAAATTTGGTATACAAATTAATTTTATACACCAAACGAACCACGAAACTTTTGGTTGAAATCGGCCGCATTCTGCGGCCACAGGGCCGCAAATGCTAGCCGCAAGCGCCGCTTCTTTAAATTGGTTAAAGATACAAATTTTTTTAGAGAACAACATTTTCTTAGATTAAAAAAATAATAGGGGTCTATTCTGATCATTTTTTTGATATCTTGAACTTTTTGGAACTCGGCCCCAATTTACCGGTATTTGGGGGGGACCCGCTTTGACTAACTTTTTTATTATTCATCCTACATGGGGGTTATGACATATCAAATTCAATGATTTTGAAGTGCTGATTACGAATTTGGCATTGGTTTTTAGTTATCTGTTACCGTTCAGTCACCAGTGGCGGAATTCGACTCCTTTTTGGGGGATAAGGAAAGTCGTGTGATGTTTACACCAGATTTTTTTTTAAATGTATCTGTAGGGATAAAATGATTTTTTGAAATTTTTTGAAATACTTTCAGCCAGCGAAATACCTATTGAACATGAATTTTATTTCAAAAAATCATTTTATCCCTACAGATAATGTAGTATTATTAAAATATAGTATGCTTTATTAGGTAAGACAAAAATATATAGGTAAGGTACATAAAATACAATGAAATTATAAAGAAAAAATAAATGGATTGACCAAAGAAACAAGAACAAAAAAGAGAATGAAGCTAATGTCCTACCGAAAGGGCGGGGTAATTGCCTGTGGCAATCTCTTCCACCCAACTCTTTTTAAGGGGAAAAAAAACAGATAATAATATGATCACAAAATAATACAAAGAGTTGGATTCAATATTACTAAATCAATTCTAATTTTGAGTGTAGAAAAGAAAAGCTTGTTGCAAGGTTCCATACTATCTGGTATCTGGATCTCAAGGTACCTTAACACGTGTATCGCCGCAAAATTTTATATTACGTATTTCTCTGTGCCAACTTTGTTCAGCCAAAATTGACAAGTAGCTCTGTTGGAGCTCTGTTCAAGGACACTCATAATCCCATTGGAAATATCGTACATTGAAATAAAAGCCTTAGAGGGGTTTAGTGAACATAAACTCCTTACATCTTTTAAAACCCCCAGGGGGGGGGAGGGGGGTTTAAAGTACCAGTCAATAAATTCAACAAAGCCCCTATGTGGGTTTTCGGTACCAGCTCTATTTCTTAAAAAGCGCACATATGGGTCTATGGCGCTGAACGTGTTAATGTGATAATATAAGTTTACTGCAAGGGGTCCAATGTTGTCGACAACTTTTTTTACTTCTGATAAATTTTGAATATTAAAAATAAGAATTATTTTGTGTTCATTTTTGTTACAATATATAGATATTTTACAATTCCGGCAAAATCGTTTAAGCAAAGACTACTGAAATTCCGAATGCTTTCGCACAACTTTTATTCCACTAAAGTCGGCAAAAAGTTTAAATCTGATTATCATTTGAAATTAAAATTTAATTTTAATATAAAATCCGAATTAAATAAATTAAATTTTATTTGAAATTTAAATTAATTTTTAGGAAGATTCAAAAAGTTTCGAGTCTCCACTCTTTTCCTTTAAATTGAACACGCATACAGCCATTAGAAAATCAAGGAAAAGTTTTGTATAAATATTAGTGATGGGTTTGAGTGTTATAAGATGGAAAATAATTTACATCGTTCCATCCAAAATTAAGATTAATTTTCCAGCGCCACTGAGGCTGATTAATCTTAATATCGGATGAGTAAAGCTTGTTCAAAGGGTTAGCTGGAAGAGATTGTCATAGGCAATAACCCCGCCCTTTAGTTAGGACGTATCTTTATTTATTTTATTCATGCTATCTATATTGTTTATTTTTTTTTTTTTTTCTAACATTTGTATTTGAATTCAAAAATTTGATGATTTTTTTATCACTACCTTTAAGTTAAAGTTATCATTATCGTGGTTATCAATTTCTCTCTGAAAAAAAAAATACACATCGTACTACACTGATAA
>CM044966.1:1539934-1565620 GCA_024516035.1 Bactericera cockerelli | reverse complement strand
TTGTTCGGAAGTGCGTTAACCCGCAATCAGTACGGTTGTGAGAGAAATCTCTCAAATTTTCATTTTTTGCACCCTGTATGTTTAAAACCTATCTTATCGGATTCACGTTACTTCATTGCTTCTATGAAAAGCTAAGAAATGTTGTGCCTTTTGTTTTGATTTTTTATCTCTAGTACCGATCAAGCAATTGACAGGAGAAGTCGCATACCTCGCGAATGTGTCGCATACTGTTCAAGAGTTGGTACTAGATACTAGGTATATTATAACCAGAAATGCTCCTTTTGAGTCTTTTCTAAAAATATTTTAATTATTATTATACAGTCATATATGTATAATTGTATATTAAAAAATTAATTTGTTACTGTTTGAATCATAATTATGTTTACTTTGTTTCTACACGAACAGATTTTCTTAAAAAAAATACACACACCATACAATTCAGTTGCAAACAAGCAAAAACGTGAGTGTGAGAGAAATCTCTCACACGAAACTGGATACGTTACAAAACCGAACCGTACTGATCCAGGGCTAGCAAGCATAATATGTATATAGATATCGGAATCGGAAACGTGTCGATTGTGCGTTAAATGCACCATTCTGATACTAGGATCACCTAAGTTCAGCAACGTCCAGCGAGCTGAAGACTTCGTGATGTTGGCTCTCAGCCCAACTCAGGGTGGGTGAGGTTCCCAGGCAACCATTTTCAGTTGATCACATGAAGTTGACCATCTCAGCTAGTTGAAAAATAATCCAATTGATTCCGTTTCCGGCACAATTCCAGGCTGGGTAAGGTTCATGTGGGTAGGAGGTTTGTGAGTTTCCTGCGAACGGAATCGTGATATGACGTCAAACCCAAATGAAATAAAATATACATTTATATGGCCTTAAAATAGATCCAACGATTCGATTTGAAAAAAATGATGCATTACAAGGAGATGATATTCATAGAGAAAAATGTGAGATATACAATGGCTGTGTTCCATATCTCAAGGAAAAATATCTAGAATCATATGGTGAAAGAGACTTTCAAGTTTTGGGACTCTGGTTTGGAAGTCGAGGAACAATATCCAAAAATGTTTTAAATTTCTTTGACAAGTTCAACCTTCCCAAGAATTTACTAAAAATACTGTCACAAACTATTATTTGTGACAGTGTTAAAATAGTAATTTTTCATATCCATTCCAACTCTTGAAGAAAAAAAAATAGAAAATTCATTAAGAAAGAATAAGAAAATATGTATAAAAAAAAGATGTACTCTAATGTATTGATTAATATGCTGTGTTTTTAAGCAACCTTCAGATATGTGGGCAGCAACGTTTTAAAATAAAACTGTATCTCTCTATTATTATATCGGACATGGCGCGTTGAATGCACCAATGCTCGACCGAGGTTAGGATTTGGATGGGTGACCATTGAAATTACCTCGTGATGCTGGTTATTCCCGGATTCAATCAGGCTGGTTGAGGATGATGTGAGTAGATCTCAACAACAAGACGAAGAAAATGTATTAACAATAACATAACTATATTCTACCATAGAACCAAATTTAAATAGAATCAATGGATATGAAAGGAGCCTAGACTATTAGATAATAATAATAATAATAGTACCCTTTATTGAAAGGTAACCACCATAAAGTTCCAGGTGATCAACGCGATCGACCCCCCCGCCCCCCCTACAGATTCATGGTTCATTCTGGGCTAGAATGGAAAACCTCTCTGGACGTGATCGACCGGTCAATCGCGATCGACTGGTTGGGCAGCCCTGTTATAGAGGAATATAAAATGTTTGGCAAAAGTCAGAGTAAATAAAAGCCTTGGCAATAGCATCGCCTTTGATCAAGTTTTGTTATATTAATTTCAATTTCTATGTAAATATTCCCTATTTGGAATATTTACATAGAGACTACTTTATTGCAAATAAAACTTGATCTAGCCAGCGTCGATGGCATGTTGAATACACCGGTTCCCTTCAGAACACCGAAGTTAAGCGACATCCAGCGAGGTTAAGACTTGGATGGGTGACCATTCAAATTCTAATTCTCGTGACGCTGGCTTTTCCCGGCCCCACTCAGGCTGGGTGAGGTCAATGTGAGTAGCAGGTTTGTGAGATTCCTGCGAATGGAGGGTAAAACCCCCGTCGTGATATGACCATGGCAGTTGAAAGCGACGTTAAACCCCAATTTAAAAAAAAAAAAAAAAAAAAAAAAACTTGATCTAACATGTTTAATAATAATAATAAAAGCCATTAAATATTACAAATTACTACGCGAGGAATATTGACCATATAGCTTAGAGGTAATGAACACAATCTGTTATGAAATAGCGCAGTGGTTAAGCACTCGCTTGCCATGCGGAAGGTCCCGGGTTCGATCCCCCGTGCCACAAAAAATTGGATTCTTAATTTGAATATACAATTGTTTGTAAGGGATACCTTCCGGTGCGCTCGTGTCGACCCAGCACCTAATTGGGAAGTGTTGTGTCACTTCTCGCCCATCAGAGGGGAGGCATACTACGGGATGGGTTGGCTACAACACAGACCACAAGCGTCTTCAGTAGCTCCTATGTCATGGCCACGAAACAAAAACGGCTGTGAAACACTCATCTTTAAAAAAAAAAAAAATACAAACAATTACAAACCATAGTTATCACTGGCGTAGGAAACGGGGTTTCAAACACCCCCATCAACAAGAGAAAATAAGTTAGTTACACTGAGATAGAGGGAACCCGATGTATCAAGATTTGCGTCCAATAGGGACCATCAGCTGATTTCAAAATCAGTGCCGGAGTTGTAGTAATTTTTCTCTCGCGAAGGAGTGGGTACCTAAACTACCTAATTCTTCTAAAATAATATTTTTACTTTTTTCACACTTACCTATATTAGTTATTTTTGTATTTGCTGCCACTTTAAATTCCTTATATTCTACTCATTATCTAGTAGGTAATTAATATAAGATTTGGTATCCGACGTGAAAATTAAGGATGTTTAGTTATCCTTCACTGCATGAGGTAAACAAAAAATTCAAATACATTGAACCAATCAGAGGCCGGGATTTGTTAAAAGAGGGACCATCAGCTGTTCAAAGTTGGGCGCACAAATTTGTTCAGTTCGAGATAGGTAAGGTTCCCTTTATGTTATATGATCTCCATGATTAGTTGTCATATTTGTGTTAATCACTTTCGCTGAAACCGGGACTTGAACCACTGACCTCCAGGTTACAAGTCCACAGCCTTATCGAACAAAAAATAAATAAAGGAAAAAACCATCATAAATTGAAATACACTGCCAATTCTGGACACCGTGTTGAGCACACTGAAAAAAGAAGATGTTTTGAATGAAATATATTAAATCAATTAACTTACCATCATTAAAAAAAAAAAAATTATGGACACAATAGGAAGGATTCTGTATGGTAATCAAAAATTTGGACATTTATTATCGCTAGAATCAGAGATCAGAGGATGACTTGTATTTACAAAAGTTTTCAACCGATTCCCTTCAAAAGAGTTACGTATGGTAGAATACCGTTTTTTCTACATTCTAGAATCTGCAAAAAAATCTGTATTGACAAGTTGTGAACCTTATTTTTTTACTTTTATGTTCAAAATTTCGTATTATTATATCTATTTGTACATAGACAGCACCAAGAACATGCGATAGAACATGTGTAAAAGTTGTTTTTTTTTTTTTTTAAAAAATGCGATTATTATTCAAAGTTGAAATCAACTGGAAAATTTTCAGCACGTGTATAGCTTGAATTAAATTGGCCTTAATCATAGATTTATCGACCATCATTTACATAACTATTAGGTAAATTACTAGGTGTTTTTCTGTACTTGGTAATAATTATTAGATAAGACTAATAATTACGTGCACTGGTATACTCGTATAGTCAAGTGTTTAACGCACTAGTCTGGTAATCCTTTTAGCCTAGGGATCCGTTGGTTCGAATCCCACCCAGTGCATGAATTCTTCCTCATCAATTTTAGTTTGTGACCACATAATAATAAGACTCTGAGGGTTCGAAAATGTAGGTAGTAGAAAATGCTTTGAGCATTAACCTCGCCTGATGGTTTCCTTCCACTAAAGAGTGTTATTATTATTTATAAAATGTTTGTTATTCTGGCAGATTTCCAATATTTTCTATCTTATGCCTTCTGTGATCCAATTTATCCCAGAAATGGGAAAAACTGGGTAGGTCAAATTTTCGACGAGTACAATAGGTACTAACTATCCTTATTATAGGATAAGAACAGTAAAAATCCAAATAGGACGCCAGCCTCAACGGTGACAAAGTGCCGGGTTTTAGCTAGTTTAATATAAATACCAATTATTTTTTAAACAAATTAAAACTTTGTCTGTCCCGGTAGCTCAGTGGTTACGGCGGCACTCTGTGAATCCAGAGGTTCCAGAGGTCGCGGGTTCGAAACCCAGCTGGGACATGACAAGTTATTCTCCTATTTGGGATTTTTACCCCTTAATAATACGTTTTGGGCTCACTGCTGGAATAATGGGGCTTTATATTTCCTAATTGGCTTTATATTATTATTAAATTTTATTGCGAGCTCATGAAGTATATTTTCTACAGTTTATGTTAAATTCAAACTAGGTAGGTTGGTATAGGAGTTGTATTTAATTAATAGTTATATTATTAGTTGTGTTTAATTTTATGGAAAAATGTTACACCTGTTGGATTATAATTAACTACATTAGAATTACAAAATACTAAGATATAACTAACAAATACATGTACATATGAAAGACACATTTCATAAGCATAAATAATAAATGACATTCCTAGTAAATTAGATAATAGCAATAAGAAAATTTGCTCAAGGGGTTCTTAATAAAGTTTTATAAAATGAAATACCTAGATCTTATTTTCTTATTATTCATTTCTCATGAATGCCCTTAACCTCAACCCTTCAACTATGTAAAAATAAATATTATTTACAATTTTTTTGGTGTGATTTTTTTAGGATACATTTTAAATTATATTCATGTGTAAATGAAGTTAAATAATTTTCTCATATCGTATTATTACTGAGGACAATGTAACATAAAATGGGTCAGATATTCTTTTTCATGATTATTACATGTCGAGCAAAGTTCATTTGCGTCCCAATTGTAGCGAGTTTTGCTGAGGTAAAAGTTCACATGTATAAATTACCAGATAACCAAACTATTTATTCAGTTAAAATCAAACTATTTATTCCAACTATCTTTTAAATATATTTGTTTTTATAGTCTAAAGTTCCAACAAACCGACTTCAGTAGCTAGATCTAAAGTTCCAACAAACCGACTTCAGTAGCTAGATCTAAAGTTCCAACAAACCTAATCAATCATAGGGTTACAAACTCAGTTGTTATGTGGTTAAGCACTCGCTTGCCATGCGCAAGGTCACGGGTTCAAACCCCCGCACCGACGAAAATTTTGTATTCAAAGTTTGGTTACAGAATACAGTTGTTTGTAACGGATACCTTCCGGTGCGCTCGTGTTGACCCAGCACTCATCTTTTTAAAAAAATGTGGCCGAGTGAGTTAGTGCGCTAGTCACTGCACGACCTGTGTTCGATCCCCAGCGGAGTAGGAATTTTTTCTACTCTGTACTTGGGTGTTCGGGGTCCACTCATACCTCGTGAGGAAAAATGAGTAGCTGCTTTAATGTGAAGCAGCGACCAGTGGCAGAATCTTAGGCAAAAAAATAATACAAGATATTGTAAATTAAAGTGGTAAAGTCCTATGATTCTGCACTACCAACTAAAATTGTGACATAGTCACACAAAAAATCTTTATTATTATATGATAGAAGTCTTGAAACGCCTTCATTATTTCATGATATTGATATCGCCTTATTTTTACTGCCCAAAGAAAAAACATTATTATTATGTAATCTCGTAGAATGTAGATAGATAGACAATAAACTGTCAACATACCTAAGTATATTGTACAATTAAAATTTGATTTTTCTATTTTATATTATAGAGAAAACATATACTTATACTAGATAAACAATAACCTTGAGAAGGTTGACTGTGTGCTGGAGAGCAAGATTAGCAACTAATCTAGCAACTAATCTAGCAACTAATCTAGCAACTTGTTAAACCAGTTGCTGACAGAAGTTGATAACTCTTCTTGGCACATGGAATATTCATACATACCTAGTCCCTAAATGTTTCTTTGTGTTGTTTGCTATTTAGTAATAGTAAATATATTATTACAGATTTTTTTACCTAGGAAACCTTGGAGTAAGCTGGTTAGATTTATAAATAAACTAGCGGGCTGCACCCGCTTCGCCAATCCATCACACACACCACATACATTACACACACCAACTCACATCTCTCTCTCTCACTCACACACACACTCAAATCTCTCTCTCTCTCACACACACACACACACACACACTCACATCTCTTTTTTTCATACACACACATCTCTCTCTTTCACACACACACTCACATCTCTCTCTCTCTCTCACACACACACACGAAAGGTTATCATATTTGTGGCAATCACTTCCGTGATTTCACAACTAGTCAAACTCGCTTTACTAAATCCACGCTGAAACCGGGACTTGAACCACCGACCTCCAGGTCAAAAGTCCGCCGCCTTATCGATCAAGCTACTTCTTCTTTCACTTTACCTTTTCCCAATCAATCTTGGGGTCGGCGTTGTTCAATGCCACCTTATTGATCATGCTACTGAGGTCAGTCAATCAGTTCCCGGAGTTACAAGAGTGACAGTTCACGAACTATAATAATAATACCTAGACTTTAACCACCAGACGAGTTAATAATAATAATATATTATCGCCTTATTTATACTGCCCGATAAAGACTATTAAGTCCTATTATTCCTGCAGTAAGCCCAAGACATATTATTATGTGGTAAAAATCCCAAATGGGAGGATAACTTGTCATGTCCCGGTTGGGTTTCGAACCCACGACCTCTGGGATGTTTAGATTCACAGAGTGCCGCCTTTACAACTAAGCTACCGGGATTAATGCTTATATTTTGTGGACTGGTCTAGCTGGAGGCGTTAAACACGGAGAAGACAGTGTATGGCTAGTGGACTATAAACAGAGAACAGACTAGCCAACCCTTACAAGCCAAGCTAGCTTGCAGTTTCCTATGGGTTTAATGGTGAGAGAAACAATTTTATTTTTTTATTTAACATCATGAGGACTTGTACTTTAAAGAAAAGTCCAAGTCCTCATGATGGTTGATCGCACATAGAAACATGTGGTTCAGGACGAGCCAACTTTGAAATAAAGTTGGCTGAAGACCATCACTCACACCTCCAGCTGTAGCCAAGCTGGCATCAACAACAACATTAATGCTTAAAGCAGTTTCTACCACCTAACCTTCAGAGTCTTATTATGAAGTCACTAACTCAGATTAATGAGGAAAAATTAATGCACTGGGTGGTATTCGTAATAACGGATCCCTACGCTACCTGGATTACCAGACTATCGCGATAACCACTTGACTACCTGTGCACGGTACCAAACTTGAAGTCAGTAATTGCTGGAGGTCCTTGTCCTTGTAACCTGATCTTCAGTGTAGACATAAAATATGTTGTATGTAAAAAATAACCGGGTTTTAAGATTTGCAATTTACAACAGTTTTTTTTTTTAAGTCTACGGAGTGAAGGCTTAATGGTATACATTTATTGACATTATCACAAGGACACCATTTTTTTTTTTTTTTTTTTTTTTTGACACTTTATTTTTTTACAAAACAATCAACAAAAAAAATTAACAACAAATAAATTAAAAAAAAACTTAGAAGTATGTACAAATAAATGAATAATGACAGTATAAAATTTTAATTATACAATAGTTTTGTAATCCGGGGCGAAGTTAATGCCTTAGGCATTCTCTGCCACTTAACCCCGGTATTTTTCTTGACATTATTAGTATTTTAGTATCTGGCAGTTTGCAAGAGGATTTCAAAATACACTTTGACATGAATGATATCGATCCCCGGTTTGAGCAGACTTTTCGAAGATAATTCTGTTCCCTCCAAACACACGTGGCATTTTGGCCCTACCCGTCCAACCTTACGTGATCCACCCTACCAAACCTAACATGAGGTTGAACAATCGGCATTGCTACCCAAAAGCAACATAAGCTAATATGGGATTAAGGCAAGGGAGACATAAAAGAAGTTGTCATCTTCTCTTTTCATGGGAAGCACTGACAATATGCTTCCAGCATAGCCCCTTTGAGTGGCAATGCTGATTTGTTGAATTAGAAATTCACTGGTGTTTCCAGTTGTATCAGATCAACATCTATCTATCTTCTATTATAATTACGTGGTGTTTTTCAACTTTATAGTCATATACTCCAGCTAGGTCTACATATCTATAACAAGTAAATGTTTCATGTTGGGAAAACAGGCTGGGCAAGATTTGCTTTGAAGGTGAGCCAAATGTTTAATCAGACATTGTGGTGACTTTGCAATATATGAGAATTATTTTCATGAAGATATCAATAATAATATCGCATATTATTTTATAGAATAGAATAGAATAGATTAATGAAATGGAATAGAATATACCTTGTTTATACTGCCGAGGTAAGACTCAAAAGTCCCTTTACTCCACCAGTCACACTGCCCGATTAGGACTAATGAGTCCCATTATTCCAGCAGCCCAAAACTCAAACCCAAAACTCAGCCCTTGTGGGTTTCCCGCGAATGGAGGTAAACTACCTTGGTGATGTAACCATGCAGTTGAAAGCGACGTTAAACCCAAATTTAAAAAAATGAGTGTTTCACAGCCTTTTTTTTCGCAGCCACGAAAAAAGAGCTACTCTAGACGCTTGTGGTCTGCGTTGTAGCCTGCTCATCCTGTAGTGTGCCTCCCCTCTGATGGGCGAGAAGTGACACAATACTTCCCATTCAGGTACTTACTTTCTTTGTCCATATGTGATGTCATGGTGGTGGAAGGATTGATATGGGTAAACCCCAAAGGGTTCACCCCAACAGGCGATCCATTGTTCTGGGCTCCTTCCGTGTCCAGTGTGTAGTGTGTTAAACTGACAATAATTTTTAAAATATTTCTTAAAATGAGATGCTTAAAAATTCAGGGAACCTATAATCATCAGTTTCTATTGCCATTCAACAAGTAAAACTTAAAGAAAAATTAAGTTCGGGATGACACCTAGCAAGTACACATAAAGCAAGATAACAGATATTTTTTTTTTTTTTTGTATAGAATAAATTCAGATGGAGAGCAGATAAATAGAAAGAGAGGGGTCAAAGGTGTTCTTATTTTGATATCATTTATTTTTAGCTTACTTACTCATTCTTTTGTGTAGGGCGTTCTTCTTTTTGTAAACGCGAAGTGTTGTTTTCGGGGGATTCTTTATCACAGAAATCAATGATAGACGTAAAAACTAAACTTGAAATGATTGAAAGCAGTACTGTTTATTTTTTAAAAAGAAAATAGGTAGGTATATTTTAAAATATTCAATGTCCAACCGGCTTAAAAAAAAGGTCCATTATTTCAGATAAGTGGTACATTATTTTAACAAGGCCTAGAGTAAAATAATAATAAAACATAAAAGTAACTAATTTTACTTAGCTAAGGCATACATATATACGTAACATACATTCGATTTAGTAAAATATTTTAATCCGTTAATTTTAAAACATTTAGAGATTACTAGCATTCAGTTAAGTGTAAACTCAATTCGTTAATTTTTATGAAAAAAAAGTAATAATAATATTTAAAAATATTCCAGTCATGGCGCAGTCTTTAGTTTTTTTCTCTTATTTTTTAATTGGTAGCCATCAGATAACATTCAATGTAGAGTAAAAAAAAAAAAAAAAATAATAGAACACCGAAATCTATATTTTTTTTAAGAGATTGATAATTGAATTTGTTAAAAAAAAAAACAAAAATACTTCCACGAAAAAGGGAGCGTTGTTTAATCTGATCCTGTTTCATAATTCAGACTTCAAGGAAGAGTAACGAAGAGAAATAAACAGGCTAAAAGAAACTTTTTAGACAAATTTTTTAGTGGTTTTTGATGAAAATACAATGTTTACACTGAGTATAAATTTAAAATCGTAATTTTTTGATAAATTGGCGTGATTATTTGATAAGTTTACGTAATATTTGATAAGTTGACGTAGTTATTTGATAAGTTTACGTAATTATTTGATAAGTTCTATTAATTCCGGCACGTTAATAGAAAGTGTTTATAGGTCAATACAAAATAAAGTGGCTGTACGGGGTTATTTTTGCCCCAATGGCAAAAAAAAATGTGAAATTCCCAAAGTCAACTTACTGAATGATTAAATTTGGAATTAATAAAAATTTAAGGAGTTCAAAAAGAATCTGTACACAATGGCAAACAGTGAGAGAGAGAGAAAATATTTCTTATTATTATATTATTTTTGGAATAGTTATTAGTCAATACATAATTTCATTGAGAAAGAATAATATTTTTGGTTGTTGGAATTGTCAATCATAATTTAATTATAACGATTATAATAAAATTATGGGTGTCCAAAGTAATTCATGCACAACCGTGAGTAAGGTATTTGTACTCTTTTCACGGACACAGCATAACAATCTAGGTATTCATAATTAATTAACATATTAATAATTACTTAATTAGGTATAAAATAATTAGTAGCATCATATTACAAATAATTGAAATTAATATTATAATTCATTAACAAAAAAAAACAGTTTTATAGAGATACATTTAGTACTTAATAAAATATATTTATGATTATAAATGCTTCTAAATTCTAATACTGCCCTTTTAGTACTGATATTAGCGATAATAATAATAATAATAATAATAATAATAGGACCTATGTCACCCATTTTGGACAAGTCCAATTTATTTACAGTAAACTGCAGGGAATACAAATACATGGTTTGGATTACAAATACATGATTTAGATTACAAATACATATAGTTTAAACTAAAAATACATGATTTATATTAGAAACCATGAATGGAAGAAATTGGCGCAGACAATAGCCCCTTTAGTTAAGTCATTAGAATTATTTTATTCTTCGTTATTTATTATTTTATTTTTTCTACTCAAGCCGACGATAGGGGAACCGCACAATGCTCCACGAAATCGCAGTGAGAATTCATTCATAGCTCTTTTTTATTCTACTACTGTACATTACTTTGTCCTCCTTCTTATAAAGAATCATAGTGGACGAGATCTAGCATGTCATATAAATCATGGATGCGCATGCGCAGTGTACGATTTTATGAACATGCGGCTTGAGACAACATGATCTTCTATTGTTTTTTGACATTTTCATGTCTTTGCTCTGGCACATAACCAAAATTATGTGACGAAATTATGTAACGAAATTATGTAACGATATTATGTAACGAAATATCGAATTGTAAAGGAAGAGAAGTCTTCTAATATCGGATATCGATATTATGGTTTCGATATTATCGATATACCTAATATCGATATTTTCGTTTCGATATTGCAACCCTAAGAGAAGAGAGAAGGTATGTGTCATGCGCACAATACGAAATTTGGTCAGTTGGGTTTTGGACCTTGAATAGTAAAGATGAAAATGTCGAAATGGTTGCAGACTCGTATGCAAGCGTTTTTTTAAACAAAAATTTAACATCGCTTTCAACTGCATGGTCATATCAGTAGTCATCGTGGCAGAGTGAGTTAGCGCGCTAGGCATTGTACGCATGGTGACCTGGGTTCGACTCCCAGCGGGGCAGGAATTTTTTTACCTTATTTCGTACCCTTGTCCGAGTTGTTAGAGAAAGAGAAAAATACATTCTCAAGGTAGATTTGTTAACCTAGAGCCACCGCACATTTCCCCTCTTTGGTATGCTTACTCGGCGCCAAAGGAGAGGTTCATATGACATGCTACATCTCGTCTACTAAAAAAAGTTAAGTTTTCACATTTGTGTTAATCACTTTCGTGATATCACAACTACTCAAACTCGCTTTACTAAATCTACGCTGAAACCGGGACTAGAACCACCGGCCTCCAGGTTACAAGTCCGCTGCCTTATCGATCAAGCTACTGAGGTCGGTTTTCGTCTACTATATGTATATAATAATAATAAAATATATAAATACATGGTTTAGTACTGAATACTTACATAAAAAAATGAGTTAAAACATTTTTTTAGTCGCAACGTTACCCCTCAAATACAAACTTTCAAACTGAATGATACCAGCCTCGCGTCGATGGTGCGTCGAATACACCAGTTCTCATTCAGTCACTGAAGAAAAACGCCCAGCGAGGCTAGGAATTGGATGGGTGACCATTCCAATTCGAACCCTCGTGATGCTGGTTATTCCCGACTCCAATCGGGATGGGTGAGGTTGATTTGAGTAGCAGGTTTGTAAGTTTCCAGCGAAGGGAGGATCAAACCACCGTCGTGATATGACCTTGCAGTTGAAAGCAACGTTAAACCCTAACAAAAAAACTTATAATAATACTCTTTAGTGAAATGTAACCACCAGGCGAGGTTAGTGCGCAAAGCATTTTCTACCACCTAACCCTCAGAGTCTTATCATTATGTGGTCACAAACGCAAATAAATGAGGAAAAATTCATGCACTGGGTATCGTTCGAACCAACAGATCCCTCCGCTACCTGGATTATCAGACTAGCGCGTTAACCACTTGACTACTAATAACTTCTGTAGTTTTTTCATATGTATATTCTACAACTATGACAGTATACTTTTTATTTTAGCTAACAGATAACATAGGTAGATAATAGGAAGTAAAAAAATGCAGCAATAAAACACAGGAAACTAATTTGAGAAATAATGCAGTGGGAAATTAAAATGCAGTGGGAACTTGGAAATGTTCGTGTAAACGTCAAAAATCAAAAAAGTAATTCTCAATGGCTCCTTGGTTAAGAGTATTGGTCACTGACCCGACGGTTGCGGGTTCGAATCCATGTCGGAGCGGAAAATTCTGATTGAGTTTTTCCGTTGCCGGAATGGCATGGATGTAAAGGTAAAGTGCCCTGAAGTAATGCGAAAGCGGATCCGGGGCATTAGGGCCTTTCAAATGTACGGATAAATTGACGGATTTTTGGACCGTACAGCGTACAGTCCAAGATCTTTAAAATCGGACCGTGCGTGTAAATTCAAACTTATCCGTCGTCTCCTGGACTGTCAGATATCTATTTGGACCGTGGATTTGAAGAAGGTCTAGCAGTCCAGATCCGTCGGTCCAAATCTGTACATGTCAAACCTATATGGACTTCTGAGACTTGGTCAAGTAAACATGAGCTTTCCTACCTTGCTGTATGATCCTCACAGAGATTCTTGTAGAGAAGGGCAACTTTCATAATTCATAGGCATCTTGCATACATGATAGGTAGGTTCATACTTGACAGGCAACTTTCTACAACTTCTTCTCTTTGGGCGCCGCCCCACTCTTGAGGTACGCAACTTGCATAATTCTATAGGCAGGTTCATACTTGACAGGCAACTTTCTACAACTTCTTCTCTTTGGGTGCCCCACTCTTGAGGTACACAACTTGCATAATTCATAGGTAGAGGTTCATACTTGACAGGCAACTTTCTACAACTTCTTCTCTTTGGGAGCCCCACTCTTGAGGTACGCAACTTGCATAATTCATAGGTAGGTTCATACTTGACAGGCAACCTTCTACAACTTCTTCTCTTTGGGTGCTCCACTCTTGAGGTACACAACTTGCATAATTCATAGGTAGGTTCATACTTGATAGGGAACTTTCATACTTGACAGGCAACCTTTTACAACTTCTTCTCTTTGGGCGATCCACTTTGAGATACACAACTTGCATAATTCATAGGTAGGTTTATACTTGATAGGCAACCTTCTACAACTTCTTCTCTTTGGGCGATCCACTTTGAGATACACAACTTGCATGATTCATAGGAAGGTTCATACTTGACAGGCAACATTCTACAACTTCTTCTCTTTGGGATACTCTTGAGGTACGCAACTTGCATAATTCATAGGTAGGTTCATACTTGACAGGCAACCTTCTACAACTTCTTCTCTTTGGGAGCCCCACTCTTGAGGTACGCAACTTGCATAATTCATAGGTAGGTTCATACTTGACAGGCAACCTTCTACAACTTCTTCACTTTGGGCGCCCCACTCTTGAGGTACGCAACTTGCATAATTCATAGGTAGGTTCATACTTGACAGGCAACCTTCTACAACTTCTTCACTTTGGGCGCCCCACTCTTGAGGTACGCAACTTGCATAATTCATAGGTAGGTTCATACTTGACAAGCAACCTTCTACAACTTCTTCTCTTTGGGTGCCCCACTCTTGAGGTACGCAACTTGCATAATTCATAGGTAGGTTCATACTTGATAGGGAACTTTCATACTTGACAGGCAACTTTCTACAACTTCTTCTCTTTGGGTGCCCCACTCTTGAGGTACGCAACTTGCATAATTCATAGGCAGCTTTCATACTTGACAAGCAACCTTCTGCAACTTCTTCTCTTTGGGCGATCCACTTTGAGATACACAACTTGCATGATTCATAGGAAGGTTCATACTTGACAGGCAACCTTCTACAACTTCTTCTCCTTGGGCGCCGCCCCACTCTTGAGGTACGCGTTGATGAAGAACCGCGTGAAGAGCGCAAAGTAGCTGAGGTACATGAGCAGCGACAGTCTTATGTTCAGATGCGACACCTTGCAGGGCTGGCCGGCGTTGATGTACTGGAGCGACCAGACGTTCACGAGGGAGCCGACGACCATCTGCAGAATCTGCAGGGACGTCACCGCCATGGCGGTCGCTTTGGGCGGTCGCTTCCCCATCGCCCGCAGCGCGAAGTAGGAGTACATGAGCGAGTGGATGCAGTAGTTCATCACGACGAACCAGCGCGCGGAGGACGTGTACTCTTTGTACGCGTACCAGGTGTACAGAAGGACGGTGATGTGGTGATACCAGTGAAGGAAGATCAGCTGTTGCTTGCGGAGGATGATGAACACCGTGTCGCCCAGCTCGGGGACTTTCGACAGCGCGAACATCCACGTCCAGAAGCCGGCCACCTTGTCGTCCTCGATGAAGCTCGGGACGCACACGGAGTGGTACACGCCGTAGTGGCGCAGGACGTGGACCAGCTCCGGGGCGGTGCGGAGGGCGCCGAGAATGCTGAACGAGGCGAGGAGGGTGTTCCACACGATGAGGGCTTTACGGAGCGTGAATCTGGGGAGTGGAATGTAACGAAATTATGTGACGAAATTATGTAACGAAATTATGTACCCGGCGTGAACGACAGGCCTACCGCCTTGTTAAAGCGCCGTTAAACCGGAAAAAAAAAAAGAAATTATGTAACGAAATATTAAATTATAAAAAGAGAGAAGAGAAAAAGTATGTGTCATGCGCACAATACGAAATTTGGTCAGTTAAGTTTTAGACCTTGAATAGTAAAGATGAAAATGTCCCAATGGTTGCAGACTCGTATGCAAGCGTTTTTGCGTAGTAGTCACTGTGGCAGAGTGAGTTAGCGCGCTAGGCATTGCACACATGGTGACCTGGGTTCGATTCCCAGCGGGGGAGGATTTTTTTAATTGAATTGAATATGAAAACTTTATTGAACAATAAATATTTACAATGTATAATATCTTCTAAGATAAGTCTACCTTTTTCGGAGATGATCTCTTTCCGAAAGGTTCATTGATTTCATATTTTTTTTTAATTCTTAAAGTTCTCTTGATATTGGCTACATAATAATAGGTTGTAAGCACAGAAAATAAATAAATTTTTATTTTTAAATCTAGTGACACTTGAAAAGGCAGTTGTCTGCTATGATTTTTCTCTCAACTATTTATGTAATAGCTCAACTATTTATGTAATAAGGAAAGAGGAGGAATGCAAGATTAGCTCAGTGGTAAGGAAGAGGACTTTGCGGAGGTGAATCTGGGTAGTGGAAAGGGGAGGAATGCAAGATTAGCTCAGTGGTAAGGAAGAGGACTTTGCGGAGGTGAATCTGGAAGAAAAGAATTAAGGGTTATCTGAAAGGAAGCAATTGCTGAGATGTTCAATTGGTATACAAGATCATGTACGAGTGCGGATGGTTGCTGGAGGTTAACAAAAGGGCTGGAAAGCGGAAAGGGGAGTAACGCAAGACTAGCTCAGTGGTAAGAAATGGTAAGGAAGAGGGCTTTGCGGAGGTGAATCTGGGGAGTGGAATTGAATTTTTTTTTTAAATTGAATTGAATATGAAAACTTTATTGAACAATAAATATTTACAATGTATAATATCTCCTAAGATAAGTCTACCTTTTTCGGATATGATCTCTTTCCGAAAGGTTCATTGATTTCATATTTTTTTTTAATTCTTAAAGTTCTCTAGATATTGGCTACATAATAATAGGTTGTAAGCACAGAAAATAAATAAATTTTTATTTTTAAATCTAGTGACACTTGAAAAGGCAGTTGTCTGCTATGATTTTTCTCTCAACTATTTATGTAATATCTCAACTATTTATGTAATAAGGAAAGAGGAGGAATGCAAGATTAGCTCAGTGGTAAGGAAGAGGGCTTTGCGGAGGTGAATCTAGAGAGTGAAAAGGGGAGGAATGCAAGATTAGCTCAGTGGTAAGGAAGAGGAGGACTTTGCGGAGGTGAATCTGGGGAGTGAAAAGGGGAGGAATGCAAGATTAGCTCAGTGGTAAGGAAGAGGAGGACTTTGCGGAGGTGAATCTGGGGAGTGGAAAGGGGAGGAATGCAAGATTAGCTCAGTGGTAAGGAAGAGGACTTTGCGGAGGTGAATCTGGGTTGGGTGGAAGAGATTGCCTAAGGCAATAACCCCGCCCTTTAGTAAGGACATATATAATGTATTTATTTATTTATATTTTCTTTATTTTTTTCTTCTGTTATATTGTATTTTCATTTGTAATTATTTGTATTGTATATGTCCTATTACCTAATAAAGTGTAAATAAATAAATAAAAATAAGCTCAGTGGTAAGGAAGAGGACTTTGCTTAGGGTGAATCTGGAAGAAAAGAATTAAGGGTTATCTGAAAGGAAGCAATTGTTGAGATGTTCAATTGGTATACTAGATCATGTACGAATGCGGATGGTGGCTGGAGGTCTTGGTGACGCGCAGCCTTTCAAAACCACTCCGCGCAGCCTCAAGACAAGAATTTCGGACTAGGAACGCACGATTAGCTCAATGGTGTCTCGCTAGAGGACTATCATCAGAGAACAGACTAGTCAACCCTAACAAGCAAGGCTAGCTTGCAGTTCCTCAAGGATTTAATGGCTAGAAACTCAGTGGTAAGGAAGAGGACTTTGCGGAGGTGAATCTGGGGAGTGGAAAGGGGGGGGGGGAATGCAAGATTAGCTCAGTGGTAAGGGAGAGGACTTTGCGGAGGTGAATCTAGCACTGGTAGTCGATATGGTTATGGCACAGACGCTAGACTTGTAGACTAGCGCATGGCGTATAGATCGGAATTTTTCCTCATTAAATCGAGTTTGAGACCACATAATGATAAATGCTTTCCTACCCCCAGATAGGGGTTAGGAAATGCTTTGAGCATTTACATCGCCTGGCAATTACCTTCCACTACAGAGTAATATTATTATAGTCTGAGAAGTGGAACGGAAACTATTTCCTCCTCTGGGCTACTAGATACCCTCTTTCTCCTTCTCATTTTCAGCATATTACACTTATTGCATTCTCTAATTTACATGTATTTTAATAGTAATAATAATAATGTAATAAATACAAGGACCGACCTCAGTAGCTTGAACGGTAAGGCGATGGACTTGTAAGCTAGAGGTCGGTGGTACAAGTCACGGTTTCAGCGTGGAATTAGTAAAGTAGCGAGTTTGAGTAGTTGTGATATCACGTAAGTGATTAACACAAATATGATAAGTTTAACTAATAAATACAAGGAATATTAAAAAAATTAATCTCACCTGGGCCTATTCTGCATTAGATGTTGACCGCCGAAAATGACAATCATGTAAATGCCGCAGTACCAGAATCCGTAGGTCCAATTCTTTTCCATCCATGACTTGGAGTCCAGATGCTCGAATTTGTCTTCAAAGTGGAATGTGTAGGAGTAGTTGGCATAGTTTGTTGACAAGGCAACACCTGGATGTATTTCCGGTGAAACAACCGAGGCCAGAATGCCGTCTTCTTGCATTGTCGATTCAGCTAGGGCTTATTGTCACAAATTGAACCTCATGCAACAGACTTGGTCTGTTGTCTGTTTAATTGTCTACTAAATTAACGAAAGTTTTTTTTTTTTTACTTTTAGAAAATATATATTTTTATTTACTGTCCTGAAATTTTAAGCAAACACTTTTGAGTTAAGGCTATTCAGATTTATTTCATTTTGGGCGAAATAAATAGACAAAATAAATCAGTGGTTAAGCACTCGCTTGCCATGCAGAAGGTCCCGGGTTCGAACTCCCGCGCCGACAAAAAATTGTATTCAAAATTAGGTTACAGTTGTTTGAAAGGGATTTAAATCTAGTTAAGGATTTTTTTATTTATATTATACCCGCGATCTTGTTTAAATGTATGCGAGATATCCGTAAATTCTAATAATAAAAAAATACGCAAAATCTAGACTTAGCTGCACAGAGGTATTACAACTATATATACATCTAGTTAAACACAGACCCTATGATTTTTTTCATAATTATTACTAGCATCATTTTTACAGGTGTTAGAGTATCAATCTAGTCATCCAGAAGAAAATAATTAAAAATTAAAAAGTGTGTTATGAAGGGGAATAAAATATTTTTTGTATCTTCTATACTTTTACCTACTGAAAGTATTTTATTAATTTTTTTATATAATTTTGTTCATTTCATTATGAGAAGGTAGGTAGTTCAACAAGTATCCTATTGAAAAAAGAAAATTTAAATTCTGAAAATGTTGAATTTCAAGGATTTTTACACCAAACATCACACGACTTTGCTTATCCTATGAGGAATGCACTGGTAGTCAAGTGGGTAACACACTAGTCTGGTAATCCAGGTAGCGTAGGGATCCGTTGGTTCGAAACCCACCAGTGCATGAATTATCCCTCATTTATTTGACTTTGTGACCACTTAATAATAAGACTCTCAGGGTTTGAGCATTAACCTCGCCTGGTGGTTACCTTCCACCAAAGAATGTTATTATTATTATTATTAGGGAACGGGACCAAAAGCCACTGGTGACTCAAAGGTAACGGTTAGCTCAAAATTAAATCATTGTCAAATTCGTGATCAGCACTTCATAATCATTATTTAGATTTGATTAGTCACAACCGGCACAACCCCCATTTACAATAAATAATAAAAAAGTTGGTCTATGTGGGACCCTCGAAAATACCGGTTAATTGGAGCCGGTTTCCGAAAAGTTCAAGATACCAAAAAAATGTTCTGAGTAAATCCCAATTTTTTTTTTTTTTTTTTTTTATGAAAATGTTGTTCTTTAACTTTTTTGTATCTTTAAACAATTCAAAGAAGCGGCCTTTGCGGCCGATTTCAACCAAAAATTTAGTGGTTCATCTGGTGTATAAAATTAATTTCCATTCCAAAATTTCAAGTCCCCAGCTATTACCGTTCTCGAGATATCCTTTTTCATACACACAGACAGACAGACGGACGCACGGACCAATGGCTAAAACTAGTTTTTTGGTATTTTGAGGCTATGATTCGTCCAGAAATGTGAAAAACTGGGTAGGTCAAATTTTCGACGAATACAATACTTTCCTTATTATAGGATAAGGAAAGTAAAAATGGAATAATTTACAAGTGAATAACTTCATTATTTTTGTATCTCTGCGCGTAAAATAAAACTGACGAATACAACTAGCTACCTACCAAGATTGAATTGAAAATAAAAAATCTGTTTTTAGTTTTATAAAATTTATAATTTAACTTAATATTTATATTTTAGAATTAACGTAACAAGATTGAATAGAAAAAGAAAAAAAAATCTGTTTTTAGTTTTTTTCAAATTAACATTTTAACGTAATATTTATATTTTATGATTGACTTTATCCACACAACATTCTGTACAATAAACACATAATTTATTGAAAAACTTTATTCTAGTACAATTAGCTCCTTATTAAAAAGGCAAGTTGTTATAAAAAAAAACTCTTCAACAGTAAATATAATATGTTTATTTTTCTTGTTTGTTCAAATCTAATGAATTAGGTAGTTGTTAATTAATTTAGGAAAATTAAAATGATTTAAATTTCTCATTGAGAAGGGTAAATAATTAATTAAATTGGAAAGCACTGTGGTATTGTTAACAATTACTATTTTCAGCATCCTTCAAGGAGCTTTGTAGGTTAGGTACTGATAAATAATGTCGGATGATTTCTTTATTTTTAACTTTTTTTATCTTCAAACAAACAACATTGTTAAAAAAATATGAACAATGATAAAAAAAATAGCAGATGTAGAAAAAATAAAACTATTATATTTAATTAGAGCGTATTTAATTAATTATAAGATTTTTTTTGTTTCAAACAACTATTGGAAAAACACATTTGGAAATGTTAAACATGAACACATTATTATTATTATTATTTTTTCCTTTATCCATCTTTTATTAGATTATTATAGTGGTGCATGTCAACGTCAATACACACCACCATAATAATAATACTCTTTTTGTGGAAGGTAACCACCGGCGAGGTTAATGCTCAAAGCATTTTTATACACCTACCCTCAGAGTCTTATTATTATGTGGTCACAAACTCAAATTAATGAGGAAAAAGTCATGCACTGGGTGGGATTCGAACCAACGGATCCCTATGCTACCTGGATTACTAGACTAGCGCGTTAACCACTTGACTACAGGAGCACAGGTTTATAACACTCACTATAGATTTATAGAATACAGATGGAGAAAACCCCTTCTCAAAAGCAGGATTTTTGTACAAGGTAGACTTGTCTTGGTGACTTGATAGATGAGAATTTTTTCGGGATATGAACTCTAAAACTTGTTTAAATAAGGAATAAGCGGGAAACAAGTCTGAGAATTTAAACTTAACATTAGTAGGAGTTGAAACTTCACAATCGGAAGAGAATGCCGTTTGCATTAGCACTACCCTTGATCAAATTTTATTTCTATAATTGTAAATATTCCTTGTATGTATAATTGTATAAGTATAGTCTTGTTGTAAATATAACTTAATGTAGATCGAATTTGTATAATAATAGGAGTAGTAAACTCTTTATTGAAATCACGAAGGTTCAAATTTCATTGGTCACCCATCAAAGTCCTAGCCTTGCTGAACGTTGAATAACTTCAGTGACTGAATGAGAACTGGTATATTCAATGTTCCATGAAAACTGGCTACCAAGTATGTATTTAGCATTAAGCATGTTTTCAATTAGGAACAGTTACACTGTCAGGATATTTTCATATAGGATTGAAAATACCCTGTAGACAAAAGCTTTTTACTCTAATATGAACTGAGAATATGTGAACAGATTTTGAAGCAGATGTGCCCTGATTTCATGATAACTTTTTTGTTCAATGGTGACCATTTTGTACACTTTTTCTGTATTTTGTAATTTTCCATAAAATAATATATGACTCTTCCATCTTTTATTTTTCGCTTGAAATCGTACCAGATACCCACATTAACCTCACCCAGCCTGGGTAAGGCCGGAAATGCCAGCCTCACGTGTTAAGAGCGAATAGAATTTTCGTCGAAAAGTCTACTCCAACCGGGAGTCGAACTCGGGAACTCTGGACTACGGGCAGTAGTCACAGCCATTACGCCACGGAGGCTAGCCAAGACAGGGGTGGAAGTGCTGAGTTATTCCTCCACTGTCTGGCTACCATCGCGCATCATTCACAATGACGCCTACCTATAATAATTTATTTTTACCTTTAATTCTCTTCACAACTTTTATTAAATACCAAATACAGTCAATCCGGGACATAAGAGAATTTGGAGGGACCAGAATTTTTTTCTTGTATGACACATTTTGACTGACAAAATACTATCTCGTTTTACCAATCCAGTAGGGAGACGTTAAACAGGTACAGGGTACCAGCCATTTCAGGCTACAAGACAATAACACAAATCAGGCCTAGAGGTCACAGTTGATCTGAGCCTCTCAACAAGACAAGACAGGTTCTTATGTTAGAAAATTCTGCCAACCTAGGGTTTGAACTTCAAACCTCAGTTCAGTACGGAAGACTAGTCACATCAGCTATATCACAGTGGTTTGGACAACTTACAAATTTAAATAAACTCTTATTGAGAAAATAATTTATCATTATTAATTCAAAAATTCAAGTAAGTACCTGTGTACTATGAATACATACTTTTGGAGATAATTATGTGGATTTAATAATTTCCTAATAAGAAAAGTGAGAGCCAACAGAACAACTTTCCACATAAATCACACCATTTTCTTAAAGCCATTAAGTACATTCTTACGTACTACTGTAGTCACCGTGGCAGAGTGATTTAGCGCGCTAGGCATTGCACGCATGGTGACCTGGGTTCGATCCCCAGCGGGACAAGAATTTTTCTGTTCTGTACTTGGATGTTCGGGGTCCACTAATACCTCGTGAGGAAAAATGAGTAGTTACTTGTATGAGTATCGACCAGTGGCGGCATTACCAGAGTAAAAAGAAATTAATGTAATAGAATAATTCGAAATGTAAAGGAGGCTCTTAGTAATGCTGCGCTACCCACAAAAATTGTGAAGAGGCCTTGTGCTTCACCACAAAGAAAATCATACATACATACATACTACCTATGTATCATGTATACTATGTGTATGTATGTACCATAAATTAACAGGTTTGTTAATTAGGTACAAACTAGATAAGTTATTAACTTGTTAATATCCATAAAGACATTAGGTAGGTTTACGTGCTAGCTAATGTCACATCCTTGAGAGGTTTTTCAATATTTTACCCTATGTGATTAGTGATTACCTATTTACAAATTTAACAGACAAGATTTACCTTGAAAAGAATACTGGTGTTATTCTGTGTAGTCATTGTGCTCAAGTGGTCTACGCTGTAGCACACTGGGTTTTCACAAACATTGACCTAGGGCAGGAATTTTTTACACTTTACTTGTATGTTGCGGGTCCACTCATACTTGGGTACCTAGTTACTTGATATTACTTGAGACAAAATGAGTACCTAGCTACGTGAATGAGAATGACCAATGGTGGCGTTACCAGATAATAAAGATAATAGTTGGTATTTGTTTTTTTCTAATCTAATCTAATTAGTTGGTATTTGTGTTTTCTAATCTAATCTAAAGAATTTTCTGCTTTCTATTAGGATATCTGGGGTCGACTCATATCTAAGGCAAATTGAGTAGTTACTTGAATGAGTAACAACCAGTGGTGGCATTCCCAGATAATAAAGAAAATATTTGGTATTTCTTTTCTACTAATCTAATCAATATAAAACAAAATTTAAACCAAGAAATTTTTACAGAAAAAAAATGGAGACTCTATTGGCTGGGTCAAGATGCCCTGGTAGGTCCAAACTCATCTAAATTCAAGACTATGTGATAGCTTTGGAGCTTTGTGATTGGTGGAAATTGATGATGATGATAATAATACTCTTTCGTGGAAGGTAACCACCAGGCAAGGTTAATGCTCAAAGCATTTTCTACCACCTAACCCACCTAGTCACAAACTCAAATTAATGAGGAAAAATTTATGCACTGGGTTGGATGCAAACCAACAGATACCTACTCTACCTGGATTACAAACTTAGCACATTAACCACTTGACTGCCAGTGCACAGCATTGACATTGATCACCTTAAATCTACATGAGCTTGGACTAGCACAAGTATCTAGATTTGGCCATTTGTAGTTGTAAAGCTATGCTACCCATAATTTTATTAAAAAGGTCTCGAGCTTCACAATATAAAATCGTACAATTACCAACATTGATTTATTTTGATATTTAACTGAAGTCACAAAGTGCCATTACTCCAGTAGTAAGACAAATATGTATTACTAGGTGGTTAAAATTCTAAATAGGAGGATATAATCATGTCACGGCTGGGTTTTGAACCCATGACTTCTACATCAACAGACCAATGAACTATAGGTACAGATGTGTGTTAGGTACATAAAACTATTCACAAAATGGTTACAGGTTACAGTGTATAAATATTGTGTTATGAATAATTGCATGAAGCCACTGACCCATAAGGGAAATGAATTGCAGGGTCACTGTTAGATAACCTATTTAGAGATAAATAATTCTAAAAGTAATCATATAGTTACGGATTTTCTATTTTTAACCTGATCAGGTGATATTCAATAGGCTTAGATAAACCAACCTCAGTAGCTCGATTGATAAGGCAGCTGACTTGTAAAATGGTGGTTGATGGTTTAAATCCTGGTTTCAGCGTATATTATTTTACTAAAGTGAGTGTGAGTAGTTGTGATATCATGAAAGTGATTGGCACAAATATGATAAAAAAATTGCATGCACACTGACTTGCATGGACCCTGGTTCAATACCCAGCAGGGTAGAATTTTTTCTGTTCTACATGTACCAACTTGTATGCTTAGAAGCATTAAAGCATTTTCAAAGACCTAGCCCTCCTTCTTATTATTATGTGCTCATATTCTAAAATAAATGATGAAATATCCATGCATTGGGTGGGTTTCAAACCAACAGATCCTAATGCTACATGGATTAAAAGACTAGGACTGGTATGCAGAGTCCTCACTGTAGGGATGCCTGGGACATTTGTCCTTTCAGCTGATTTTGTTATTCAGAGACATTTGTCTGAAGTGTCTGTACGCATGCGCATTCAGATGTCTCTTTAATAAATAATTGTCAAGGTCGAAGTATTCCCTACAGCAAGCTTGAGACCACCCTACAGTGAACCCTATAGGGATAGAAAAAACGTCTCTGCATACCAGCCTAGGTTTACTATTGAACTTCTCTATAATCTAGTGACAATGACAGTATGCTAGGGGTGTCTCTAACATATATCATCTTGTACCAACTTCCAATAGTTTTGATTTCTAATACCTATTATAAAAATCTCAGAAGTAGAAAATTAATCAAGTTTTATTGACAATTTCATATACATTTTTTCCCCTTTATTGGACAATTGAACCAATTGTTGTATGTTTGTTTATGTTACAAAACAAAGTTGAAATTTCTTAACAAAACTTGGATGGTGCTAATGTCCATAGCATTCTCTTTCTATTACGTAAAAAACTCAAATCAGACATTATTGGTCCATTGGATTCTTTCTCTAGATAGTGAAACACAAACACACATTAAAATATTATTTTTCACAAATAAATTAAAGAACACAGGCCTTACTAGGAAACACTAATGATTGGTTCTACAGACATTCAAAAACACTTAAAAAACATAAAATCAGGGATTGGGAACATTGGTTCTAAAAGGATTAGTCAAATTAGCACTTGTGGAGTAAATTGAGGGTTTGGCGAGCTAAACCCTCAATTTACTGCACTAGCTTCCCCTAGCTTTTCAATAGTTAACGTTCCCAATCTCTGTTTTAGTGTTTCTAAGGTGTTTTTCAAGCTCTGTAGAACCAGTCATAAAAAATTTATGATCTCAAGTGGTCACTGATTAAATTATTGTGCTTGATTTAAACAGTACAAAATTGAGTTTAAGTCTTGGGAGTAAACAGGATAAGGATACTTATATTTAATATCCAAACATTTAGTTACTGCAGAATAAA
>CM044966.1:1478295-1539834 GCA_024516035.1 Bactericera cockerelli | reverse complement strand
TCAATTACAATTCAATAAATTTCTGATTTTCTTCAAAACATTACATAAAATAAAATTCTGAATGATTTTGCCCTAATATCTAATATGTATAATTAAAAATGGCTTAGGATGGGTCCTCTGTAAAAAAGAAAAGAAAAATAAAACAAATTATTAATTTATTTATTATATAATTATTTATTATTATTGCATACGCAATATTTATAAGTAATTTATTATACACAGTATTTATAAGTAAATCGGGAAATAATACAGAATAACTTAAAGTAATAAAAAGATCAACAATTTTAAAACATAAAATAATAGAACTGAAAAATAACGCGACATCAACAAATTATAAATCACAACACAAACAATAACAAATTAATAAAATGGCGATTTCCTAGTAAACTCTGGTAAAAATCTATGGAAGAGAGATTTTTTCTCTTCCCCGAAAACAGGAATAATTTTTACTAGAATTTACCAGAAAGGAGGGAGGGGAAATTTCCTAATCCAATAAAAAAACAGAAATATTCCAAAATGTAAATTCTGGTAAAGTCTGGTTACATAAAAAAACACGCGTAGTGAATGTAATCAAAAACCAACTACTTAAATTCAAGATTCACCGTTTCTTGTCGAATTTTGTAACGTTTACGAGAACGTGTTTGCACTGTTTGCTTTCTGCTTTGTCAGTCTGTGAGTGTGTCTGTACTCTATCTTGTAAGAAAGTTGGACTGTTGGACTGATCATCTGCTAGTAATTAATTAATTTTCCACATTTATTATCCCTAAGAACAAGAAATTGTCGGACAGCGAAGCGAGTTCTGATGAGGATCTGAAGGTAAGTTTAGGAATCAGCTGAATATCCTAGGAGCTTTGTTAACTTTGACTGATGTATGTGTAAAGATACTGGCTAACCACACGAGGTAGCTTTCGTAGTGTTTGCTTGTCAGTTTGATTTGTAAAAACAATGACCAATCATCTGCTAGTAAAAAAAAAATCAAGTCATTATTTCACTTGTTGAACCACCCTGTATAAAATTGTTTGGATGCCAATTGAAAGTGCGTGTATTTATGACACAAACACATTTTCTTCTTGTTATCGAAAAAATTAAACGAACTTGAGTTATTCATGATTTAGAAGAAAAAAATGGTCGAAAAAAAACCACCCTGTATGTAGCATTTTTGTTTAAAAAAATAACTCAGGAACCATTTAGAAGTAAAATTATCAAATAAAATTCAGGTCGATCCATTTAAAAATCGAAAGTTAGCACCTCAATTTCTGACTTTTGAACCACCCTGTATAAAAAAAAATTTCATGACTGAAACCGCATATTAAGCACATGTACCCTAGATTTTTTTTATTTTTCAAAAACTCTTTCAGGGGCCGAGTAATTCGAGGTGTTAAGTTTGGTGGGACACCCTGTATATATATTTCTTATTTATATAATTAATATTGTCAATTTTACTTCCGAGAAATTTCTAATATTAGAAATCGGAAGTATTATGTTCGTTTTTGTAAGAAAAAATATTTTTTTTGCTCCGTTTTCAATTTTTTTTTTGCTCCATCCAAGTCTTATTTTTCTCATATTTCTGGACGTTTCATTGCCTCCTGAGTAACTTTGGTTTTGTGTCCGTCTGTCGGTCCGTAGGTCTGTTAAAAATATTCCTTGTAACGCGCAAATCTCAGAAACTGCTGAATGGATTTTGATGAAATTTTGCACACATATAGAAGACGTTCTGTAGATGGTCCCATTTTAAATACATCAAATTCGTACAAGCGGTTCTGGGTGGAAGAGACCATGGGCCTGATCACTAATTTTTTATTTAAACGCTTATATCTTGTGAACGGTACACCCGATTTTTATGAAATTGTGTATGTATATGCTTATTATGTTTTTTTTTTTTAATTAATTATTATTTAAATCTGATTTTTAAGAAAATCCAAAATTTTGGACAAAAAAGTCAAAAAACAAGGTCCACCACTTGCCGATACAGAATTTTTTGTAGAATCTAGAATGTAGGAAAAATAGTATTCTACCATTAAAACAAATTTGAAGAAAATCGGTCTAGCGGTTTTGGAGATACAGATGATTTAGTATAAAATCTCAAAATTGGCACGTTGTATACAATGTGAAACAATCACGAGGAAGTATTGTGTCCATGATTGGCAGTGTTTTTATACCTATGTTACTGTTGAGAGAGAGTGAAAGGGAGAGAGACAGAGAGAGAGAGAGAGAAGAAGAAGGAAGCAATTGAGAGAGAAAGATATGACAGAACTGATATGAAATAGGAGAGATATAATATTATACCTATGTTACTGGAGAAAGAGAGAGACAAAGGAAGAGAGAGAGAAATGACAGATGTGAAATAGGAGAGATATATTATTATACCTATGGTACTGGAGAGAGAGCGAGAGAGAGAGAGAGCGAGAGAGAGAGCGAAAAGAGAGAGAGAGAGAGAGAGAGAGAGAGAGGATTAGAAATGAAGGTGAAAAGAGAAAGAGAGAATTGAATAAAAAAGAAATGTAAAGAGAAATAGTAGAAGAAGAGAGAGAAAGAAGAGACAAAAAGAGAGAAGGAGAGAGATAGAAATAAATTGTTCGTTTTTTTCTCTCTCTCTCTCTTTTTTCTATCTTACCTTTGTATCATGTCAAGCATAAATTTTGAAACCTAAAGAGATCAAAGGAGAGAGTTATCATAGGAAGCAAAAGAGTGAGAGATAGAGAAATAGAGAGAGGGATAAAGAGATAGAAAGAAGAGACAAAAAGAGAGAAGGAGAGAGATAGAAATAAAGAAGATGAAAATCGAGAAGAAGGGATAAAGACAGATCGAGAGAGAGATAATAGAAAAATAGAGAGAAAAAGAGAAAGATAAATGAAGAAGAGAGAGAGGGATAGAGTTGGAGAGGAGAAATGAAGGAGAGAAAGAAAGATGCATAGTTAGAAAAGAAAGAGAAGGGGGTAGAGATAGAAACAGTGAGAGAGGAAGGAAAAAAGGGGAAAAATGTCAAGATAAGGGATTTTCTGAGAGGGAGGAAACATAAATGCAGATGGGAGATAAAACGAAAACACATGTCAACTCTTCTCTTGTTTCTTACCTTCTCCCTCTCTTTATTCCCTCTCTGTTCGTTTTTTTCTCTCTCTCTTTTTTCTATATTACCTTTTCATCATGTCAAGCATAAATTTTGAAACTATTTTTATTATTATAAAATAGTCTAACATTTCTTTTACTTTGCCTTTCCCAAACCTGCTTGGGGTCGGTAAAATTCAACCTCATGTTTGATGAAGTTGATTGGTTGTGGCACATTTCTATGGCTAGATGCTCTTCCTAACGCCAACGATTCTTTTAGATTTATAACGTCCTAATTTAGGACAGGGTATAACTCAATTACTCTTTCCGCCATTTTCTGGCCCAACTCCTGGTGCCCATCTTTGACAGTTCTTACCCTAACATTCTCCTTCTCAGAGCTGAGACCTAATAAGAGTCGCACACACTCGGCCCTATGCTGCATTACGAATAAGTCCTGGATCCGAGTCAGAATAAAGTCCTGACGAACGTAAGTTTCATTTGGAAGAACGCGTTTCTCGTGTGATCGGGTTTCGTAGCAGGGGCCATGGCGGAAATTTCGTACAATCCGGGGAGCAACAGCCGCCAGAATTCTCCGTCTTCCGACACAGAAATGTTTTTCTCCATGCCCCGGACGCGGATAACAGCATCCTTGACGGGTCTGCCTCGACGGTCCAACACAAGACCGTAGACACCGCGGCGCGTGCTCTTTATGAAGTTGAGCATGGCATCCAAGTTGGCAGTCCAGTAGTAGGGCAGGTCTCTAGCGAGAGGGGACTTACAACAGCTCAGCTCCAGATTCAGTTCGAAGCAGTTCGTGTGAATGTAGTTGAAGTCTGATAATCCTGAGGAAGAACCAAAATTGATGCCGAAGTGTAGTTGATCAGAGTATTTTATGATCTCACACCATAAGTTCATAGCCCCTAATAAGTTCATATCAACTTATGAGAGAAAAAAAAAAAAATGAGATTGACAATGAAAATAGCCAAATGATGTCAGAATTACTCAAACTCGCTTTACTAAATTGGGACTCGAATCAGCGGCCTCCGGCTATATCTCTGCAGGCTTATCGATTTAGCTACTGAGATCGGTTTTTTTTTTTTCATAAAAAATAACATCGGTTAGAAGAATAATTAGTTTTGTAATACGCATATATCTATGAGAGAAGATTCCCAAGGAATATGACACCCCGTGAAACCATTGAAGATTTGTTCAATGTCTTGAAGTACCTTTTTTATTCCGGTGATTTCCTTTCTTGCACTTTGGCTTTCCGCTGAACATAGAATTCCGCGAAGAATATTCAGAGCCCAATTCATCAAAGAATGAACTGTCCTGTATCATATTCGGTTCTAAATCTTCTGGCCCGGAACTATCAAAACGATGAGAGGCTGCGATAGACTTTACGATAGGAGGAGAGCTGACATCTATTTCGCCACCCTGAAGGTTTCCAGAAAGAACGAATGGATGCTTCGAACGTCTGAAGAAAGCCCTCATGGGTAATGATTCAGATTCTATAACCCTGTTGAAAAAGAATTTTTTTATATAAAAGATGAAAAATTTCACACACACTCTCTCTCTCTCTCTCTCTCTCTCTCTCTCTCTCTCTCCTCACACACACACACACACACACCACACACACACACACACACACACACACACACACACAAAGAAATCACTTTATAATAATATAAGATAAACCTCTCCGAAATGTTGAGGAGGCTGCCGATATGCCGATGCCTTATCCGAGTTCTCCCTTAGAATCAGCCAGCTTGATAGGCTGGTTCTTACCTCTTGAACTTCTTGAAGTCTTCGTCAATGTCTCTTCCATACGCGTTGGTCCTGCCATATCCAATAGGGGAACCTTCACAATCCCCTTCTATAGCTACTTGCAACCCATCCGGATTCAGGGTGGGAATGATCCAGACATCAATCTCTTCCAGGATTTTCTTCACACTCTGATCTTGCTTGTCGCCGTACTTGTACACTAAGTACTGAATTAGGGAGACCTGATGCAAGACAAAGGCAAGTTATTTTAGATGTTACGGCAAAAAAAAATTCTTTAATTTTTCTGACTGACTGAGAATAGCCGTTATCGTTCAGGATAGAATAGTCTTTACAGTATATGAGCAAAAGTTGTAGTCACTGTGGCAGAGCGAGTTAGCGCGCTAGGCATTGCACACATGGTGACCTGGGTTCGATTCCCAGCGGGGAGGATTATACAGTATATGAGCAGAAGTTGTAGTCACTGTGGCAGAGCAAGTTAGCGCGCTGGGCATTGCACACATGGTGACCTGGGTTCGATTCCCAGCGGGGGAGGATTTTTTCTGCTCTGTACTTGGATGTTCGGGGTCCACTCATACCTCGTGAAGAAAAATGAGTAGCTGCTTTAATGTGAAGCAGCGACCAGTGGCAGAATCTTAGGCAAAAAAATAATACAAGATATTGTAAATTAAAGTGGTAAAGTCCTATGATTCTTCGCTACCCACTAAAATTGTGACATAATAACACAAAGAAAAAGCATTATTATTATTATATGAGCAAAAGTAAATAATGGAAAACTTATGCGCAAGACATAAAACCCAGCCTCTTCAATGTGCATAATTCTTCCATCAATTTAAGTTCGCAAGGCCTGTTAAAGACCACTGGAAAAAGAAAAAGAAGTTTCAGCACAGAAAGGGCAGTAACGAACCCTCGTGATACTGGCTATTCCCAGCCTCACTGAGGCTGGTTGAGGTTAATTTTAGTAACTGAATTGTGAGTTTTCAAGCATTTCCTTGTCTATTTTATTCTTACTTTTCATATTTTTTAATTCATTTTATAGGATAGGGAAAAGTAATGTTCAACAAAAATTGAAGTTATAGGTTTATTGATTGAAGCCAGAGGATCTCTAACAAATCACTTCAAAGACTTCAAAACCAAATTCAATATACCTAAGATCACTTGTGAGAATATTATCACAAATGTAATACGTGGCTCTCACAAAATAATTCACAACCACCTGTATCAAAGAACATAAGAAGAAGAAAAAGAAAGAAGAAAAAGAAAGAAATAAAAAAAAATGTAGGTATACTGAGTCGTTTAGGCAAGTGCACATGTGGCACCAGTTGTAAAGTATTTTTAATAAATATTTGAACGTTCTCTCTCTCTCTCTTACCATCAGGGCGTACCCCACTGTCTCATCTCCATGCACGTTCGCCACAAATTTGAACATGGGTTTCAGACGTTCCCGTGGTTGCTGAACATTCTTGGTGATCTCCACCGCCCAGATTGGAGTATAGTGGAAAGCGCTCTCGCCAATCTTGACCACTTTCACAATGTCTCTATACTTCTTACCTAACTCTATTAGAAGGTTTTCCAGCTCAGTGTTGTTCAAATACTTGGCTAAATCTATTGTCTTATTGACATCAACTGTTAAAATTGGAAGTGGTTTCACTAGGCTATCAAAGCGGTCAGAATAATTTTCCATTGCAGATGTTGAATATGCAGATTTGTCACGATTTGTTACCATTAAAGATGGTAATATTGTAAATTTTTCAGGAACATTTTCTATATGTATTGGAATTTCAAAATCGTCACGAGTATTTGATGTAGATGTAGAAGAAAAAAATGTTGCAAAAAGCAAGAAAATCACTAACGGTGAAACCATACTGGTTGACTCACTATTGCTGACGTTCTAGAACAAGCCCAATGGTGACTAACAAGTTTCTGCCTATGTTGATATCGAGGATGTGTCTGTTGTGGTACAAATTCTCGTGTGCTTTGATCATAAATTATCGAATGTCATACAGACAAAGATAATTAGAGTGCTCAGTATTCTCTTTTCCACATATACTGATTAAAATAGAGAGGTTAGTTGATGACATGGATATTCAGAACTATTACCTGCTGATGAGAGCAAATAAGCTCGAAACAGCTGTCCAAGTATGTTCTGATATTCATGTACATCTAGTACAACTTCTCACTTTTCTGTTTATACTGATTATACTGATTTTCAAAAGCATGAGTTATCATTGTGTCGCCATAAGGTTTGGTCTAGAACGTCAGCAATAGTGAGTCAACTAGTATGGTTTCACGGTTTGTCTTGCTTTTTGCAACAATTTTACTTCCGAGAAATTTCTAATATTAGAAATCGGAAGTATTGTGTTCGTTTTTGTAAAAAAAATATTTTTACTTTCCTTATCCTATAATAAGGAAGTATTGTATTAGTCGAAAATTTGACCTACCCAGCTTCTCACATTTCTGGACGAATCATAGCCTCAGGATACCAAAAAAGTTGTTTTCAGCCATTGGTCCGTGCGTCTGTCTGTGTGTGTGTGTGTCTGTGTGTGAAACAGGATATCTCAAGAACGGTAAGAGCTAGAGACTTGAAATTTGGTATGGTAATTAATGTTATACACCAGACGAACCATGCAACTTTTGGTTGAAATCGGCTGCATTCTACGGCCGCAGGGCCGCAAATATTGGCCGTGAGCACCGCTTCTTTGAATTGGTTAAAGATACAAAAAAGTTAAAGAACAATATTTTCTCAAATTAAAAAAATAATAGGGGTTCACTCTGATCATTTTTTTGATATCTTTAACTTTTTGGAACCCGGCCCCAATATAATGGTATTGTGGGGGGGACCCGCTTGGACTAACTTTTTTATTATTCACCCTAGATAGAGGTTGCGACATATCAAATCCAATGATTTTTAGGTGCTGATTACGAATTTGACATTTATTTCTGGCAAACTGTTACCGTTGAGTCACCAGTGGCGGAAATCGACCGCTCTTTACTTTTCTTATTTTGTGACTATTCACTATTAAATTTGTTATAGTAGGGTTAGGTAAAATACATAGAAGGCCATGCCTCAAGAATATAGTAGGGTTAGGTAAGATACATAGAAGGCCATGCCTCAAGAATATAGTAGGGTTAGGTAAGATACATAGAAGGCCATGACTCAAGAATATAGTAGGGTTAGGTAAAATACATAGAAGGCCATGCCTCAAGAATATAGTAGGGCTAGGTAAGATAGGTACATAGAAGGCCATGCCTCAAGAATATAGTAGGGTTAGGGATAATACATAGAAGGCCATGCCTCAAGAATATAGTAGGGTTAGGGATAATACACAGAAGGCCATGCCTCAAGAATATAGTAGGGTCAGGATATATTATTAGTGACCGCAGCTCGGATGTTTCTATGACCGCAGCTCGGATGTCCCATTTTTAGACATCTACCACTTGACCGCAGATCGGATACAGCCGCTTCAACTGTCTAGGGACGCTGGGCAGAAGAGGATGTCCTGAGCACAAAATCTTCGTTATAGATAAATAAACACCAGCCTATATGCTACTAGTCCTATAAGGAAAGTCGTGTGATGTTTACACCAGATTTTTTTGCTCCGATTTCACTTTCTGGACGTTTCATAGAAATAGTATTCTACTATATAATACGAATTTGAAGAATATCGGTTAAGTGATTTTGGAGATAATTATAAGTGATTTAGTATAAAATCTCAAAATTGGCACGTGTACCAGTGTACCTATACAATGTGAAACAATTACGAGGAAGTATTGTGTTCATAATTGGCAGTGTTTTTATATTTAACTTTTACTATTATTTGTCTGTATATAAATATGTTCTACTAATAAAGAGTTTCTAAATAAAAAAATAAATAGTTGGTAAAGGTCGATTTCTTCTTTTCCTAATTTAAATTTTAAGTACAGAAAACGAGCTCCAGCTACGAAATATTTGCTTAACTTGGGATTCGATCGACCGACGTCCAATTATTACAAGTCCTCTGCCTTATCGATCAAGCTACTGAGGTCGGTTGAATCAGTGATGTCAAGAAGACAATTCGCCTCTGACAACACAAAGAGGCGTAAACCACAAATTTTTGAAATCGGTTTTATTGCTTGGATTGAGTCTACTTGTGCTATATTTTGTTCTCACAAATAGACGTAATCCAATTATAATAAAAAAAAAAAAGATACAACAAAAATTGAAATCAGGCGTATCCCTCATTTTCTCTTTTTCAGACAATTCAAATAGGTGTAAATCGATAGTCACAGTTAAATAATCGAATTTGGCAACAGAAAAAGCTCGTATGGTCATTTACGGGTACACGGAAGTCATAATGTTCCTACCGTGAACAGAAAATTTATGCACAAGAAAACTCATTTTGGCTCTCCTGTAAAATTTCGAAAATGTGATTTACGCCTCTTTGTGTTGTCAGAGGCGAATTGTCTCACTGATCAGTGAAGTCAAGAAGACAATTGCATTCCAGACATGTTGTATTGCTCAGATTCTTCTTCAATATATCAATATGAACATATTAAATATATACAGGGTATCCCACCAAAGTTGGACACCTCAAATTACTCGGCCCCTGAAAGAGTTTTTGAAAAATAAAAAATCTTAGGGTACATGTCCTAATTATGCGGTTTCAGTCATTAAAGTTTTTTTTTATAGAGGTTGGTTTGAAAGTCAGAAATTCAGGTATCAACTTTTGATTTTTAAATGGATCGACCTGAATTTTATTTTGATCATTTTACTTCTAAATGGTTCCTAAGTACTTTTTTAAACAAAAATTTTACATACAGGGTGGTTTTTTTTCGACCAATTTTTTTTCGAAAACTCAAATAACTTAAGTTCGTTTAATTTTTTCGATAACAAGAATAGAAAGTGTTTGTGTAATGAATAAAACAAATGATTTATATATTATTATTATTACATAATATATGTAATTTACATAATTCATAATATTTTTAACTGAACTTATGCTAGTTTCTTTTGGCTATTGTTATCCCAAACTAAAGGCCACACCTATGAGTATTTTCCTTGTGTCGTCGGTTCTATACTAGAAAAAGTCATTTCTGCGATCAGAGCACTTAAAAAAAACCGATAGACCTAGAAGAAATAGGTACAAGTGATTCATTTGATATTTGAGTACCTATCATACTTACATCATCAGGGTCCGAGTCGGAGTCTGAGGTACTTGCTTTTCTCTTCTTTGATGTCTTCTTGGTCTTCTTCTGCAAAAGTAAAATGAAGAAATATAAAGTAATCTGTCTGACCATTTCTCTTGGTAACACACCATATTGTCAATCAAATACATTGTTCAACTAGGGTGATATGGAAGATGAGTTAGCGCGCTAGGCATTGTACGCATGGTGACCTGGGTTCGATTCCCTGCGGGGCAGGAATTTTTATTTTTTTATTTATTATTATTATCTGACCTGGTTGCAAGGTTTTCAGTTAAACCCTTACAATTAACTTTTCTTCTTCTTCTTCTTTTACTCTGTCTTACCCGCTCAAGTGTGTTTTAGGCGCGCAGCCAATGAAAAAACGCTTGCATACGAGTCTGCAACCATTGGGACATTTTCATGTCGGTTTTTATAATTTAATATTTCGTTACATAATTTCGTTACATAATTTCGTCACATAATTTCGTCACATATTTTTGTTACATAATTTTGGTTATGTGCCAGAAAAAAGACATGAAAATGTCAAAAACGCTTGCATACGAGTCTGCAACCATTGGGACATTTTCATCTTTACTATTCAAGGTCTAAAACTTAACTGACCAAATTTCGTATTGTGCGCATGACACATACTTTTTCTCTTCTCTCTTTTTATAATTTAATATTTCGTTACATAATTTCGTTACATAATTTCGTCACATAATTTTGGTTATGTGCCAGAGCAAAGACATGAAAATGTCAAAAATTTATCCAAAAGAAAAATACCCCTCTCTTAGGAGAGCACGTAAAACGCACGTAACCCACTTGAATTTTGTGCGTTTTAGGCGCGCGGCCAATGAATCGGTAACGGCATTCGCTGTGTTTTCTGAAATGTAATCACTGACATCATAACAGTTAACAGTGCAGTGAATGTAATTGTAATCAAAAACCAACTAGGTACTTATATTCAAGATTCACCTTTTCTTGTCGAATTTTGTAACGTTTACGAGAACGTGTTTGCTTTGTCAGTCTGTGGTCTATCTTGTAAGAAAGTTGGATTGTTGGACTGATCATCTGCTAGTAATTAATTAATTTTTCACATTTATTATGCCTAAGAACAAGAAATTGTCGGACAGCGAAGCTAGTTCTGATGAGGATCTGAAGGTAAGTTTAGGAATCAGCTGGATGGATAACCTAGGAGCTTTGTTAACTTTGACTGATGTATGTGTAAAGATACCGGTTAACCACACGAGGTAGCTTTGGTAGTGTTTGCTTGTCAGTTTGACTTGTAAAAACAAAGACCAATCATCTGGTAGTAATTAATTAATTTTCCACTTGTATTATGCCCAAGAACACGAAATTGTCAGACAGCAAAGCTAGTTCTGATGAGGATCTGAAGGTAAGTTTAGGAACCAGATGGTTATCCACAGAGCTTGTTACTTTTGTTGATGTATCTCTAAAGATACCAGTTAACAACATGAGGTAGTGTTGGTATCTTCTTTGGTTATCTATAATCAAATCTTATTATACATTTTGAAATGGTGGTGAGAGTTTAAAATAGACACCTAGGTACAATTTTTATTTTGTTTTTACGTCCCGATTTGAGTCAGAATGGTGACTTTCCCCTCCTGAGAAGCTAAGAATTGTACCTGCTACCCACATTAACTAATGCCCTCTAGCTTTAGAAAGACATAAGTGGCTTTGTAAATTTGTTAAAAAAAATAATTATAGTTTTATTCTATTTACCTTAGTTTTATAGTTTGAAAATAAAGTAAAAAATAATACTAATGTCCTAATTAAAGAGCAGATTTATTGCCTCTGGCAATATCTTCCATATCACTCTAGCTAAACAATGTATTTGATTAGCAATATGGTGTGTTACCAAGAGACATGTTCAGGCAGAATTCTTTTTATTTCTTCATTTTACTTTTGCAGAAGAAGACCAAGAAGACATCAAAGAAGAGAAAAGCAAGTACCTCAGACTCGGACTCGGGCCCTGATGATGTAAGTATGATAGGTACTTAAGTGTCAAATGAATCACTTGCACCTATTTCTTTTAGGCCTATCAGTTTTGTTTTTCAAGTGCTTTGATTGCAGAAATGACTTTTTCTAGTATTGTACCCACAACACAAGGACCATACTTCATAGGTGTAGTGTGGCCCTTAGTTTGAGATGACAACAGCCTAAGAAACTTGCATAAGTTCAGTTAAAAATATTATGAATTATGTAAACATATTGTTATATATGTTTGAACCATTTACTTGTCATGTACTAAATAAACTAAAAAAATCTGGTGTAAACATCACACGACTTTCCTTATCATATTAGGAATGGAAACGGGACCAAAAGCCACTGGTGACTCAAAGGTAACATTTAGCTAAAAATAAACATCAAATTCGTAATCAGCACCTTAAAATCATTGAATTTGATATGTCACAACTCCCATCTAGGATGAATAATAAAAAAGTTAGTCCAAGCGGGTCCCCCCCAAAATACCGGTAAATTGGGGCCAAGTTCAAAAAAGTTCAAGATATCAAAAAAATGATCAGAATAGACTCCTATTATTTTTTTAATCTAAGAAAATGTTGTTCTTTAACTTTTTTTGTATCTTTAACCAATTCATAGAAACGGCACTTGCGGCCAATATTTGTGGCCCTGCGGCCGCATTCTGCGGCTGATTGCAACCAAAAGTTTCGTGGTTCGTCTGGTGTATAAAATTAATTTTCATACCAAATTTCAAGTCTCTAGCTCTTACAGTTCTTGAGATATCCTGTTCACACACAGACACACACACAGACACACACACACACACACACACACACACACACACACACACACACAGACAGACGCACGGACCAATGGCTGAAAACAACTTTTTTGGTATCCTGAGGCTATGATTCGTCCAGAAATGTGAAAAACTGGGTAGGTCAAATTTTCGACGAATACAATACTTTCCTTATTATAGGATAAGGAAAGTAAAAAAAGAATGGACTAGCCAACCCTAACTATTCAGACTGGCTTGCATTTTTGAAAGGCTTTACGGATTTAGGTCAGTGGTAACATATGCTCTTGCCATCTGGAAGGTTCCAATTTTTATCTCCAGAGCCATCAACTATTTTTTTTTTCTCAAAATTTGGTTACATCTATTTGTGAGGGATACCTTATGATGTGATTGTGCTCATCCAGCACCTAAATGGCTAATAGTATGCTACTTTTTGTCCATCAGAGGGAGGCAAACTACGGGATGGACAATCTACAATATAGACCACAAGTAGAAAATCATTTTTTACCAACACTTAGAGTCTTATTATTATGTACAACATCCACATATGTTGAAACTTATTCCTCTAAATAGATCCATGCATAATGCCAATTCATATGATGCTCTTGATTTTTCTGACTGCAACAGCAGTTTCATACAAATTCTCAAAGGTATTTTCTACATAAAATAATTGATAAACACTGAATTCTTTGTGTTTTTTTGTTACCAGAGGGGTCCAGCCAAGAAGCCCCAACCCACTGATTCAAAGAAAACTGGTGCTGTGAGTAAAGATGGTGAGGGGTCTGGAGGCCCCGCAGGATCCTGGTGTTTGGAGGGAATGCGCTTTGTGAAGGTGGATGAGTTCCGGGGCAGACCGCTCGTGAGCATCCGAGAGTATTACGAGAAAAATGGACAGTTGCTGCCGGGAAAGAAAGGTAAATTGAGGTTTTTTTTGTTTTATCTTATAAGATGTATTTATTTATTTAATAAGTGAATGGGAGATACCCTACCAATATTGTATCACATAAATCTCATTTTATTAATATTAAATTCGATATTAACAGGACATTGTATACAAACAACTAATAATGAAAATTAAAATTGCCAACAATAATACTATGAGAAACAAAGAGATCTTCTATCTACTCGTCAATGCAAAAACAATTATTCTCACAATCAACCATTCAACAGGACAGTAAGATTTTTCAATGAAGCCGTAGAAAAAGATCCATCCATATATATTTTTCATGAAAAGTTTAATTTATTTAAAGGAAAAATATCAACCCATCTTTGTAACCACATAATTTTACCTTTTTACTGTTTTTACTTTATTTTTTTGACCTTTTTAACTATTTTTATTTTACTATTAAAAAACATATTATATACCTAGGTGTTTCTATCTTGCCTATCACTCTTGGTCTCCTCATGCCTATCTCTCTTGGTCTCCAGGTATCTCCCTGTCTGCAACACAGTGCGGGAAACTCACCAGTCTGCAAGACTCAGTGAATGCTGAGTTGGACAAGTACTGAGAGCCGTGCCACTTGTGTCACCCGCTCACACAGGTTAAACCTGATACAAAGCTGGAATGAAAACTGGACCACTTTGAGTCAAATTATGAAACAAGACTGGCGGGGGGACGTTAAACAGGGAGAAGACCAGTGTCTCACTAGTGGACTATAATCAGAGAACAGACTAGCCAACCTGTACAAGCCAGGCTAGCTTGCACTTTTCTAAGGGTTTAATGGCATATAGAGGAAAGTCCAAGTCCTCTCTGTTTAACATCCCCCAGCCAGACAAGCAATATAATTCAGATTATTTGCTGAAGTACTTAACATAACATACGTTTATTTTATGAGTAAGTGTCTTTCAATTTCGTGAGTAGATTTGTAACAGTGCTCTTGAAATAGGATAATTTATTCACTAGAAATAAGGTAAACATTGAATACGTACTAATCGTAGTCAAGTGGTTAAAGCGCTAGTCTGGTAATCCAGGTAGCGTAGGGATCCGTTCGTTCGAATCCCACCCAGTGCATGGATTTTTCCTCATTAATTTGAGTTTGTGACCACATAATAATAACACTCAGAGGGTTAGGTGATAGCAAATACTTTGAGCATTAGCCTCGCCTGGTTACCTTCCACTAAAGAGTGTTTTTTTTATTATTATTAATATGTGCATCGAAAAATAATCTATGTTACTAATTTTGAAACCATTTCCCTTTGAAAATAATCTGAAAGGAGTTGTATGAAAAAAATTCAGTTTACAATTTATTAAACATAAAACATTTCATCGAAAACTCGAAAAGTTTTTGGAATTGCTCCCAAAAATGAAGCTGCGTTTCCTCTCTGGATTGCTGAACCAATCCTCTGCATTAAAAAGAAACTTGGTGTTTAGAATACTTAGTGTAGTGGTGTGTATGACCAAATGATGTTGACATGCACCACAATAATTAATCAAAAATCGATAGAGGAATTCTTAGCTTCAATTTTTTTATTGTTGTAAAAATGTTTTCAAGATAGGATCTTGTAATTATTTTTAAATAGAAATTTTGATGTTAAATATTCTAAACCCCTCTCAGATCTGTATTTTCAAGTAAACCCGATTTTTTTTTATTACTTGATAGATCATTTTTCAAGACACGCGTTAAAATAATAATAATACTCTTTAATGGAATGTAAGCACCAGGCGAGGTTCATGCTCACAGCATTTGCTACCACCTAACCCTCAGAGTTTTATTACTATGTGGTCACAAACTCAAATTAATGAGGAAAAAATCGTACACTGGGTGGGATTCGAACCAACGGATCCCTACACTACCTGGATTACCAGACTAGCGCGTTAACCACTTGACCACCACTTAACGCGTTCAATTCATTTAGAAATTGCTCATGTCCTAAATACTCTTTTCCCTGTCACGGTCGAATTATGAAACAGGATTAAATATCTAGGATTTGTTAATCCAATCCATTATCACGTGACAGCTGATATCCCTTCAAGTACTGGCGTTTCATATATGTAACACGAAACACGTGTCAGCAGATTTCTTTTTAATATTAAAAACAATATAATAGTACTCATATAACACGTTTTTTAGTGATTCATAATAGTCGGTTCAACCTATGGCCACATAAAGTTCACTGTTACAAATATGTATTGTAACGTGACATGTGCAGTAGAAAAATAGAAAAACTGTAAAAATAATTTTCCGACTTGCAGGGATAAGCTGGTGAACAAATGGCTCAGTGGTTAAGCACTCGTTTGTTATGCGGAAGTTCTCGGGTTCGAACCCCCGCGCCGACAAAAAATTGTATTCAAAACTTGGTTACAGTTGTTTGTAAGGGATACCTTCCGGTGCGCTCGTGCTGACCCAGCACCTAAATGGGAAGTATTGTGTCACTTCTCGCCCATCAGAGAGGAGGCATACTACGGGATGGGCAGGCTACAACACAGACCACAAGCGTCTACAGTATAGCTCCTGTTTTATGGCTACGAAATAAAAACGGCTGTGAAACACTCATCTTTAAAATAAAAAAAATGAACCTTGATTGGTTGAATTTCCCCCAGAAGGTGTGATAATGGATAGTGTAGGATTCAATTCAATTTTATTTTTTGTTGTACATGAAATCACTGATATCCTTTCTAAGAAGTTCAAATCTCCTTCACCTCATGTAGACCTTGAAACGATCGGCACGAACGCCCTTATTAGTATTTGGTTAAAGTGCCTCACCAAAAAAAAAAAAAAATACATAAAAGTATAAATACAATTAGTTAATCTAGTCCTGTTTCATAATTAGGGCCAGCATTTTTAAGTTATTTGTTTCAAATTCCTACTAGCTCTGAATTCATTATTTTTATTTTGTTTTTCGTTTTTTTTCTCTCTATGTTTCCCATTTTTTGTTTATATTTTTTTTGTACTTGAAAAATAAAAATGCGAGTTTCTTGTTAAACTGCAATGTTCGTAATATAAAAACTCTGTTTCATTGCTTTCATTTTTAATTCTGGTGATTTTTTACTTGCCTTATCCTATTAATTTTTTCAGCCTCCGTGGCGTAGTGGTTGTGACTACTGCCCGTAGTCCAGAGTTCCCGAGTTCGACTCCCGGTTGGGGCAGACTTTTTGACGAAAATTCTGTTCCATCCAAACACGTGAGGCTGGCCTTTCCGGCCCTACCCAGGCTGGGTGAGGTAAATGTGGGTAGCTGGTACGATTCCCTGTGAATGAAGGGTAAAAGCCCCGTCCTGACTATCTATCGCAGTCAGGACTTCGAAAACAAATAGAATCAACTGGTCACAATAGATCTAATTAGGTCGCAGTGTTAATTGTAAGGGTTTCACCGAAAACCCGACAACCAGGTTAGATAATAATAATATCCTATATAAAGATATTGTATAGGCCGAAAATTTGACCTACCCAATTTTTCACATTCCTGGACGAATCGCGTCATGTGAGTGTGTCTGTCCGTCCGTCAACGCGATATCTAGAGAACGGTGAGAGCTAGATACTTGAACTTTTGTATTGAAGAACATTCTTTATACCACACAAACCACGAAACTTGTCAAAATCGGCAAGTTCAAAGAAACTAAAGATGCTCAGGAGTCTATGAAACGTCCAGAAAAATTGAAATCGGAGCAAAAAAATATTATTTATTATAAAAATGAACCCAATAGTAAAGTAAAACATAGTTATTATTTACATAAAATAACAATGCTTTATATTCGTGTTTTTATGTCACAATTATAGTGGGTAGCGCAGAATCATAGGACTTTACCACTTTAATTTACAATATCTAGTATTATTTTTTCGCCTATGAATCTGCCACTGGTAGCTGCTCACATCAAAGCAACTACTCATTTTTCCTCACGAGGTATGAGTGGACCCCGAACACCCAAGAACAGAGTAGAAAATATTCTGGCCCGCTGGGATTTGAACCCAGGTCACCATGCGTGCAATGCCTAGCGCGCGAACTCTCTCTGCCACTATGACTACATGTATTATTTACATACTACTCTTCTTCTTTTACTCTGTCTTATCCCGCTCAAGCTGGGTCGACGTTGTTCAACCTCATGGTTAAGGTTGATTGGTTTTGGCACATTTTTTACGTCTGGATGCCCTTCCTAACGCCAACGATTCTATTTGGTTTAGAATCCTGGATTAGGACAAGGGTTTTACCCTCCATTCGCTGGGAATCATACCAGGTACCCACATTAACCTCACCCAGCCTGGGTAGGGCCAGAAATGTAGCCAGCCCCACATGTACGGAGGGAACAGAATTTCCTGTGTGAAAAATCTGCTCCGACCGGGAATCGAACTCAGGATATTTGGACTACGGGCAGTAGTCACAACCGTTACGCCACGGAGGCAGATTATTTACATACTACTACTCAATAGAAATTTACAACCATGCCTCGGTGGTTAGTTTCAAATTTATTCCCTAAGACAAGAACGTGTATTAAAACTCGATTTCCCAAGGACCCTCACTATATCGTGAGACCGCTGAATCAACTTCCTAGCTAGCTAGACAACATGGCGATACAGGTATAACTTATTTCAAACTGACACCTATTAGGATGGAATAGTAGCCCGTTCCAGAAAATGTAGCGCATTCCAGAATAGCTCAGTCGTTAAGCACTCGCTTGCCACGCGGAAGGTCCCGGGTTCGATCCCCCGCGCCAACAAAAATTTGTATTAAAAATTGGTTACAGTTGTTTGTAAGGGATACCTTCCGGCGCGCTCGTGTTGTCCCAGCACCTAAATGAGAAGTATTGTGTCACTTCTCGCCTATCAGAGGGGAGGCACTCTACGGGATGGGCAGGCTAAAACACAGACCAGAAGCGTTTACAGTAGCTCCTGTTTCATGGTTGCGAAATAAAAAAGGCTGTGAAACACTCTTCTTAAAATAAAAAAAAAACTCCACTTTATAGTCTTATTTTTCGAGCAGTAAGCCCAATACGTATTATTATGTGGTCAAAATCACAAATAATGGGAGAATAACTTGTCCAGGCTGGGTTTCGAACCCACGACTTCTGGAATCTCTAGATTCACAGAATGCCGCCTTTACGACTGAGCTACCCGATACAAAATTATTTGTGCTCCGTTAATGCCGCCACTGTAACTCACACAAGTAACTACTCATTTTTCCTCACGAGGTATGAGTGGATATAATTTAAGGTAATGTGTTATTAACAATAGTTGCTTCGGTTCCATAGTGAGTTGAATTGTTGATGTATTGATAAAAAATAACATTAAAAACAAAAACTATGATAAAAAACAGCAATAAAAAATATGAGAACACGATGAACAAAAGAAACGAGAATATCTCAACAACTCTAGGTACCGACTGGTTTAATTGGTGCAAAAACCTAATTACTGATTAAGTACCTGGGTACCTTCTATTTTAATTCACTTCCCATATACAGGGTGTGCAATTGAGCATGAAGTTTTACGCCAGGTCACCATGCGTGCAATGAACAAATAAGTAGTTGGGATTAAGGGTTGGGTGGAAGAGATGGCTATAGGTGTATAGGCAATACCTAACCCCGCCTTTTAGTTAGGACATCTGTATATATTGTATTCATGTATTTTCTTTTGACATCCGAAAAATTTCTATTGTTAGAAATTGGAAGTATTGTGTTCATTTTTGTAAAAAAATATACCTACCTATATATTTTTGCTCCGATTTTTTTTCTTGTTTCTATTATTATTAGTTCTTATTATACACATGATTTTTTGAGTGGTTCCCGAGATATGGGGTTAAGGTAATACTTTAGATTAACCCTGTATAGATAGGTACTGTACCTAGATATCAGCACGAGCAAAACATATCTAATTGAAATATATAAGCCGCATTACTCACACCTATTCCACCGGGAACTCGTCCTATTGTCTGTCCCATAGCTGTAACTCGTCCTATAGTCTGTCCCGTAGCTGTAGCTCGTCCTATAGTCTGTCCCGTAGCTGTAACTCGTCCTATAGTCTGTCCCGTGGCTGAAGCTCGTCCTATAGTCTGTCCCGTAGCTGTAGCTCGTCCTATAGTCTGTCCCGTAGCTGTAACTCGTCCTATAGTCTGTCCCGTGGCTGAAGCTCGTCCTATAGTCTGTCCCGTAGCTGTAACTCGTCCTATAGTCTGTCCCGTAGCTGTAGCTCGTCCTATAGTCTGTCCCGTAGCTGTAGCTCGTCCTATAGTCTGTCCCGTAGCTGTAGCTCGTCCTATAGTCTGTCCCGTAGCTGTAACTCGTCCTATAGTCTGTCTCGTAGCTGTAGCTCGTCCTATAGTCTGTCCCGTAGCTGTGGCTCGTCCTATATCCGTCCCGGTAGCTCAGTGGTAAAGGCGGCACTCTGTGAATTTAGAGATTTCAGAGGTCGTGGGTTCAAAACCCAGCCGGGACATGACAAGTTATCCTTCCATTTGGGATTTTTACCACATAATAATATATATATGTCTTGGACTTACTTCTGTAATAATGGGACTTAAAAGTCTTAATTGGGCAGTATAAATAAGGCGATATATATGTATATTTCTGTTTCTTCTCAAATTTCCAAGCCGTTCAAAAGATATTGGAGTGGATCATGAATTCAGGGACACCCTGTCTAGTGTGCATTCGGATTTCTGCTTTACCTGTATAATTATGTACATGAAGTAGATTAGATATGACGTTTAGCAAATACCGGTCGCAAAGCAGTCATACTTGTGATTTGCCATAATGTCATATGTATGAATTAAACTACACACTACACAGGGGTTCTAGAGTTGATATTTCTCATAGTTACTACTTGACCACTTTTTCCCGTACTTACTTGACGAGCTTGATAGTTCTTACTTATAAATATACAGAGTGTATCAATAGACTATTGTAAAGTTATCATGTGTATGAAACTACACACTATATACAGAGTGTATCAACACTATACTATTGAAAGCGCACGAATAGCACAGTGGTAGGATACTCGCTTGTCATAAAAAAAAAAAATTCAAATTTTAATTAAAATATACATAGTTATTTGTGAGGGATACCTTCCGGTGCGCTCGTGTTGACCCAGCACCTAAATGGAAAGTCTTGTGTCACTTCTTGCCCATCAGAGGGGAGGCATACTACGGGATCAGCAAGCTACAACGCAGACCACAAGCGTCTACAGTAGCTCCTGTTTCATTAGCTACGAAATAAAAAAGGCTGTGAAACACTCATCTTTTGACATTTTCATGTCTTTGCTCTGGCACATAACCAAAATTATGTGACGAAATTGTGTAACGATATTATGTAACGATATTATGTAACGAAATATCGAATTGCAAAGGGAGAGAAGTCTTCTAATATCGGATATCGATATTATGGTTTCGATATTATCGATATACCTAATATCGATATTTTCGTTTCGATATTGCAACCCTAAGAGAAGAGGGAAAGTGTGTGTCATGCGCACAATACGAAATTTGGTCAGTTGGGTTTTGGACCTTGAATAGTAAAGATGAAAATGTCGAAATGGTTGCAGACTCGTATGCAAGCGTTTTTTTAAACAAAAATTTAACATCGCTTTCAACTGCATGGTCATATCAGTAGCACCGTGGCAGAGTGAGTTAGCGCGCTAGGCATTGTACGCATGGTGACCTGGGTTCGATTCCCAGCGGGGTAGGAATTTTTTCATTTGCGTTTAATGTCAACAATGTGTGGAAAAACAGACCAGATGGAAAAAGACCTAAAGGAAGACCCAAAATGCTGAGATGGTGTGACCAAGTTATGCAAGATATTTTCATATGCCAGGGTGTTTATGTTTACATCGATTCTTCTTGCGAGTGAGACCACCCACTATGATCCAAGTTCCCTCTGTATCAGTAAGTAAGTTCCTTAGTTCCTATCTGATCACTTCCTCTGATCATGCGCTCAGTCTGAGACTGCGCGTAGAACTGACGTGAGATTCCGCCATCTTGACATTTTTCGTTCTTATCATAATCCGTTATCACATTAAAAACAAATGCAAAAATAAATGTGCGTTATAAACAGTTAAAATAATGATTTAAGTAAAAACTAATAAGGGCAAGTGATTTTTAGCTTTAAATTAATTCGATGTTATAATCAGTGTTTTCAAAAGATATTTTTTTTTAACTGTCCGTTATAATCAGTGTTTTCAAAAGATTTTTTTTAACTGTCCATTATCTATAATCAGTGTTTTCAAAAGATATTTTTTTTAACTGTCCGTTATAAAATGTCTTTTCATAAGTTGATTATTACAACCGATAGGTATAATCAGTTTTTTCCAAATATATATTTTTTAACTGGCCGTTATATCTAATCAGTGTTTTCTAAAATTATTGTTAAAAAATTGTTCGTTTAATTCAGGTTATTTTTCTTCCGGTGATGAAAGTAATGGAATGTCCCTCTTTTTGTGTAAAGATCAAAAATGTTCTGTAAAATCATTGATTTTAAAGTTAAGTTAAAAATTTTCCATTGCACTGGTAAACTTGTTCTATTTCTTTCTTGAGTTTAATGATATTGTTAATAATGTTTTGTAATTAGATACGTACCTACCAACTTAAAATCAATCACATACAATTTTATATCCTAATCCCCTAAACAAGAAATTTCAGGAAAAATAACTGATTACCTATCCTAATAAAAAGTAAATACACACCTACAAAGGGGTGTGTATTTACGGAGAAAGTCCTCTATACAATAAGTGAACAAATAAACAAAATATAAAAGCATGTTAAAGATAAAAAAAATAATGGACTTAAGGAGTAGGTATTTACAAAAAAACAAATGTCACAAAGAATAAAAAAAATAGTAGGATAAAACATAAATACATTATATTTATATCAAAGGTTAAAAATTAAAAAGTTAAAAAAGAGATCTCTGCATATATTTATATCTCCTACATATATCCATTTTCTTACCACGACCTCAGTAGCTTGATCGATAAGGTGGCGACTTCCGTGGTTTAAATCTCAGTTTCAGCGTAGATTTAAGCGAGTTTGAGTAGTTGTGACATCACGAAAGTGATTAACACCTATATGATAACTTAATTTTTATTTTCTTTAAAATTTAATAATAAATTACTAAACTTAAGTATTAATGTATGTTCGTATATCTTAGTTGTGTTCGTAGCTACCTGTAATGTAAATTCAATAATGTTCTCACCTATATCAGCGCAGAATTATAGGACTTTTTCTTTTCTTTTATATTCGTGTGTATTATTCGTCCACGATTCCGCCACTGGTCGCTGCTCACATTAAAGAGCAACTCATTTTTCCTCACGAAGAATTATTGAACCAAGTACAGAGCAGAAAGCAGAAATCCAGCCCACTTGGGAATCGAACCCAGCTCACCGCGGGTGCAATGCCTAGCGCGCTAACTCACTCTGCCACGGTGACTACTTAAAATATAGCGGATCAGAGGCATTGAGTGTGAAGATGGTGCAGGAATAGGAAGAGTAGAGGAATAATAATAATAACACTCTGTAGTGGAAGGTAACCAGCAGGCGAGGTTCATGCTTAAAGCATTTTCTACCACCTAACCCTCAGAGTCTTATCATTATGTGGTCATAAACTCAAATTAATGAGGAAAAAATTATGCACTGGGAATAATGTACATTTATTTTAGTTTTTTTTTTTATACAATTTTTGTGGCTCTCTCCCTAATGAATACGTCTAACTCGAACTCTGAGAGTCTTATTATTATGTGGTCACAAACTCAAATGAATGAGGAAAAATTGATGCACTGGGTGGGATTCGAACCAACGCAACGGATTCCTACGCTACCTGGATTACTAGGCTAGCGCGTTAACCACTTGACTACCAGTGCAGACCAGGAATGATATTTGTAATTTTTTTATAATAAAAATATTTAAGTTTCGATTTTTTTTCTTCAAATAAGTCATAATCAAGTATCGTAGTTGTTAGAATAATTATTTTATATAGGAACCTTTAAAATTTAGTCATCAAAAGAGTTATTAAATTTTATCTATCTATTTTTTTGGCTAAGTTGAAAAAAAAAATCCTCATAAGATTTTGTCACTTTCACCGCACATTTTTTTTACCTCTAAGAAAGAATGGACCAAGGACCACCCAATATCTTTAGGTACGTGCTTAGGTACCTGTCAAATTTTTTGCACATAAATGTCTGAATTTTTTGAGAGGAAAAAAGTGCAACTAACATCTTCCGACATTTTCATAAATATTATAAAAAAATAAATATTATTTTTTTACAATCAATTTTACGCCTAACAAGCAGGCAATTACAAAATCAATTACCTAATTTCTACTACAAAAATTACATCTAATACAAAAAATTATGAAAAATTATATGCAAAATATTAAACATATAAAATAACTTTTGCTTTCTCTTCAAAGTTGTCGAGGCTGTCGGCAATGTCCAGGACTGTGGCATTCTTATTAAAAATCGCCATGGCAGTTTTTGCCTCATCAAGGCAAACACAGGACTTCGTGTGTTACCAGAAGAGAAGAAAAGAGGGTTTTCTCTCGTTTTTATAAATAATAATATCGCCTTATTTATACTGCCCGATTAGGACTATTGAGTCCCATTATTCCAGCAGCAAGCCCAAGACATATATTATTATGTGGTCAAAATTCCAAATGCTGGGAGGGTAACATCTTTTGAAGCCAAATAAAAATGGCTCAGGATGGGTTCTCTGTATACAAAAAAAGAAATGAAAAATAAAACAATTGATTTATATTATATATTAAAAAAATGTCCCCCTGCTGGGATTCGAACACGCGACCTCTGGACTACCGGTCAGACGCCTTGACCACTGAGCTACCGGGACAGACCGGGACAGCTATAAATGCAAAAAATAGGATCCTCTTACTATTAGGTGTCTGTTGGGTTTGTTGTTTAATAGATACACACTCTGGGACCTACGAGGTCATGGCCTATATTACGAGAGATGTACTTAAAAAAGACTCCGCTCGGAATTTGACCGATAAGAAAAAAAATTGATTTTACTTCCGAGAAATTTCTAATAATAAAAATCGGAAGTATTGTGTTCGTTTTTGTAAAAAAAAATATTTTTTTTCTCCAATTTCAATTTTTTTCGTATTTCTGGACGTTTCATAATCTCCTGATCATGCTTTTTCTTTGTGTTATTATGTCACAATTTTAGTGGGTAGCGCAGAATCATAGGACTTTACCACATTAATTTACAATATCTTGTATTATTTTCTTGCCTAAGATTCTGCCACTGGTCGCTGCTTCACATTAAAGCAGCTACTCATTTTTCCTCACGAGGTATGAGTGGACCCCGAACATCCAAGTACAGAGCAGAAAAAATCCTCCCCCGCTGGGAATCGAACCCAGGTCACCATGTGTGCAATGCCTAGCGCGCTAACTCGCTCTGCCACAGTGACTACTTAATCTCCTGATCAAATTTGGTTTTGTGTCCGTCTGTCGGTCCGTCGGTCTGTTAAAAATATTTCTTCTAACGCGCAAATCTCGGAAACTACTAAACGGATTTTACCGATTTAGAAAATCGGTTAAGTGGTTTTGGAGATACAAGTGATTTAGTATAAAATCTCAAAATTGACACGTGTACACAATGTGAAACAATCACGAGGAAGTATTGTGTCCACAATTGGCAGTGTTTTTTTCCTTAATTTTATTCTGTAATTATTGTACATTACTTTGTCCTCCTACCTAATAAATATTTATATAATAATAATAACTATCATTTCTTTGATACCTAGCACTTTTTGGAACCCCGTCCAAATTTACCGGTAAAATAAATGACCTTTAAGTTGTCAAAAGTACAATACCTTATTGATAAATATTACCTAATTTCAACAAATTAGTAAATGCCTGGAGACATCTCATGATCCCACAGTTCAAGTCATATGAGATCGAATGTGATCTATTCAAATTAAACAATATAATACATCTATCAAATTCTTAATCATCGAACATCGCTCCTCAGAGTTGGAGAGCATTTTTTATATTTTATAAATAATTTTGTAATTAAATATATATTATACCTTTTGGTACTCTACCACATGTCAGTAGCATGTACCATATATACAACCTGCAATAGATGTGATAGTGTACAAAAAAAAATAAATATTTTATACCTTTTCATCGAACATTTACCTAGTTTCAACTAATATGGTGACCACGGCACTTCTCTACATCCTGTGGCTCCTCTTCGTGGTCCTCCTCACTGTGTGCCTCTGTGCTCCTGCCTCTCTAGGCATGGCTTTCCTGACGGTGCGGCAATTCCTCAACTATTTGCTCGCACGGGAGGCCCGACTAAGCCGGCATCAGTGTTCCAGCAAAGATTGAGTGCGCTGCGGACTCTATAGGGGTAGTAAGGTAATGATCCGGGGACCTCATCAGTAGCTTGATCGATAAGGCGGCGGACTTGTAATCTGAATCCCACCCAGTGTATGAATTTTTCCTCATTAATTTGAGTTTGTGACCACATAATAAGAATAAGACTCTGAAGGGCTCATACTTACAGAGACCGACCTAGCTTGATCGATAAGGCGGCGGACTTGTAACCTGGAGGTCGGTGGTTCAGGTCCCCCTGTTTCAGCCTGGATTTAGTAAAGCGAGTTTGAGTGGTTGTGATATCACGAAAGTGATTAACACAAACATGATAATCAAGCGAAACGGTCGTTTCGCGGGAGAACGCCTCTGAGAAACTACAGTGCTTATGTAACGGTAAACATAGCTTTATGTGTAATTTTAACTCAAAACTTCAATAAAAATTTGGTTACTTGAAACTGAAATTTGCAAGAAGAAATTAATATTATAGAAAATTGCATTTCTTCTTTGAGCTGTTGTTTGTTTAATCCCAATTCTTCAATACATTTGTTCATTTCAGCTTCAATGTCTTTGCAGTAGGGAATATATTTATCATTGCATTTTAGGAGAGTAGTACAGATGTTGAAATGTTGCACAAATGTTTCCCATCAACATTATGTTTCCCATGATGGACGTAATATCTGGAGACCACGGAACATCTTGGGCGCATATAACATGGAGTTGGGGGAATCATGAGGAAGTCCTATTATCGACTGTTTATACTGAGGCACTTTATTTTTATATTTCTTACGAATATAATTATGTAGATGATATGAGAAAAAGATTATACCGCTATATTGGATACATAGATCAGAAGGAACTTAGTTACCTATGCAATTTTAGCTTACCAGTACGGAGAAACGGTAATATCTACATTAATAGAGCGACATGAGCTCGCATTTATAAGAACAGATTATTATTATTATTTTTTTTTTTACGAATTTACGGGGTCCAACCCCATTTGTAGAAGCGAAGGAAATATCCTTTGGCAACTGCTTAAGGTAAAAATGTTAATAAAAGATGTTGTATTACATTGTATTTCTCCCATTTTCCCTCTTTTCTAGTCAAAAACTGTTGTGGACTGGAGTGGAGTGGAAAGGTCCATGATGTTTACAGAGGTTAAAGGGAGGATAGATTTTTCAACTGGAGGATCTTGCTCTTGAAGTTGCTCATGCTATCACAAAATAAGTCGAGAGATGGGTCCAGATCACAGGCTATATTATAGAGTCTCATGAGTCTATTAAATTTATGGGTTGATGGAATGTATAGTTTTTAGTGCAAAATTTTTCCATGAATAGAGCTTTGTTTCTAGTCGATTTATTATTAATTCTAAAATGTAAATTGTTTAAAAAGTCTGGTAGATGGGTTTTGCTATTAAGTATTTTGAATTTATTTTGTTAGTACACCCCTACACCATAAAAATAATTTCGACGGACACATTTATGGGGAACCTCTGATGAAATCTAATTTTGACCATAAGTTGAGAAACCCTATTTTCTTTTAAAATTTGTTTCTTATTATTTCCCTACATCACAAAAAAAGCTGTCTGCCAAATTTCAAGTCATTCGGCTCAACAGTTTTGAGAACCTTGCAAGACGCTAAAAATGTCTACCCTTGTCCATAAGTTGAGGACCCCTGTTATCTTAGAAAAATCCATTCATAGTAAGCTTTTTCATCACTGAAAGAAGTTGTCTGCCAAATTTCAAGTCATTCAGCTCAACCCTTTTTGAGAATCTGACAACACGGTAAAAATCACTAATTTCGGCCATAAGTTGAGAACCCCTGTTTCCTTCAAAAAATCCGTTCTTAGAACGCCCCTACATCATAAGGAGAAGCTTCCTGCAAATTTTCAAGTCAATCGGCCCAGCCGTTTGGGCTCTGTCTTGATTATGAATGCATGTTGATTTTTGGCCATAAGTTGAGAACCCCTGTTTCCTTCAAAAAATCCGTTCTTAGTACGCCCCTACATCATAAGAGGAAGCTTCCTGCAAAATTTCAAGTTAATAGTCCCAGCCGTTTAGGCTCTGCGTTGATTATGAATGAATGTAAATGGATTTTATATATATAGATTAAATATTATACATATTGTCAAAGGCTGGGAAAGATGATTAGACAGTTGCATGGTTAAAGATAATTATGATGCATTAACATTAGTTACTGTAATGTCGATAGCATCTAAAATTTGTGACCACTAAATTGTGATATAATAAGACAAATAACTTTATAACCTCAGTAAATGAATTGGTAGTCTATTGCATTTATAGTCTATTTATTGCATTTCTCACACCTTGAATTTGGCTGGAAAAGATCGCCTTGGATTTTAATGATAAAATACTCAAGATACTTAGTTACCAGGTAACCTTACATACACGTACCTATGTATACATATACAATTATACATAGGTATGTATATAAAATTATACATACCTTCTTTTATTAGTTTTACTACACTAGTATTATGAGTTAAACTTTAGGCCATAATGTTGGATAGAAAATAATAATAACACTCTTTAGTGGAAGGTAACCAGGCTAGGTTAATACTTAGAGCATTTTCTACCACCTAGCCCTCAGAGTCTTATTTTGTGGTCACAAACTCACATTAATGAGAAATAATGCATGCACTGGGTGGGATTCGAACCAAGGGATCCCACTCAGTGCATGAATTTTTCCTCATTATTTTGAGTTTGTGACCACATAATAATAAGACTTTGAGGGTTACGTGGTAGAAAATGCTTTTAGCATTAACCTCGCCTGGTGGTTACTTTCCTCTGAAGAGTGTTATATTATATTAAAGTGTTTTTTTTCAACTTCACAGTTATACAGGGTGGACCAAAAAAACGTTTACACCCGTTAATGGTAGATTACTGACGACATTTCCAGGCCGGATCTGGAATCCGTTTTTTTCGGATTCGCCTTCGTAACTGCACAAAGTGATTTTTTGTAACTTTCCAAAAAAGTCCGACTTTGGCTTATTCTTCGGGTCAGTGCTTTGTTTCTGTTTAAGATGAGTTGATTCTGAACAGTTCTGCAGAAAGCCAACAAAATTTCGATGTTTTAAGCTACACTATTTTGTTTTTTACGGTTTGGTTTGTCATATTTTTTCACACCTGAACAGAAAAAAAACACACGAAAAAACTTTTTTACTAAATAAAACACTCGACATTTGTCCGAACAAATTTTGGCACAGACACGGGCAAGTTTGATAAAAGTTGGCGGCCGCCCCGAGGATGCTAAAAAATAATTTTACGATTTTTTATCACGTGATCTTCTGGGAAAAATTATTAGATGTTTGCCAAAAACTCTTCAAAATTCCTAAGAGTTTTCTAGCTGTAGACTGTGTAAGGGCGTCTTGTATTGTTTACAAAATTTGTTTACATTGCTGTTTTTGAATACCGCGGTCTTACATGTCTTCATCAGCCAGTTTAGGAAAATTCAAATGATAGTTTTCGTGCTTTTCAGATTGTCAGTGGTGTTAGCTAGATGTGCTAGTGCTAAGAGTATTAGTCGCATGACCGATGTTCAATTCTCGGCGATCAATATTTTTTTAATTATCAAAAAAAATCTGATGGAATATTTTATTCATACCTGTATCTGACTTGTTATAACACCAACAACTTATGGTTTTTTTGGAGGTAATACCATATGTAAATTGAGTTATATCCGATACTATTGGTATCACAATTCACATAATTATTATTCATGTAAGACCCTGAGAGACTGCCTTGATAATGGATGGTTTTTCTTATGCTTCCCTAAGAGAGAAAATAAACTGGTGAATTTTCCTAACGAAAGTAGAGTTCATAAAATAATGCCAGGTAAATATGTTGGTAGGTTCTTCTATCATAAACAATACTAATTAAATAACAAATATTTACCGACTGCCAACTTCTAATAGAAATCCTGAAAAAAAAACAAGATAATATTTTGTAAAATGAATAAAATTTTATTATGTTTTATTCTATTTGGGTATAGTCAAAAAGGTATGAAAAATAAACATTTTGTCTGAGTATGTTCAATGAGAAACGATTAGAAGCGCACGATTAGCTCAGTGGTAAGCTAGTCACTTGCCATGCGGAAGATCCCACCCGGGTCCGAACGCCAGAGACAGCAAAAATCATGTTCCGTCTAATGTTGCGGAAGATTTCAGGTTTTTCTGTCAGGTCATCAAATGCCAACAGGATTCTTGCTACCAGATTCTGCTACTCTTGCGTCTCCACTGGTATTTCGTAAACTATGTTTTTCACGTGATCCCAAATGTTCCTGTTGGCAGCTCCATATTCTGCCAAATGCAAATCTGCCATTTCAGCATCCGAATAATAATTATTATGTAACTTGTACTAAAAAACTCAAGAAGTTTAAAAATAATATTTCATAGAATGCAGAAAAATATGCTTGAAAACTATCATCGAGAAACAAACAATCATTCATTTGACTGGCCTTTAATTAATTCCAAGGAAAATAATTATCAGACATGAATAGCTAATTACTCTTTGAGTACAAGACGACCCTACACGGTCAACACTTTTAAGATTTTGAACATCATTTTTTGAGACTTACCCGGTTCGTTTTCCCAGAAGATCACGAGATAAAAAATCGTAAAATTATTTTTTAGCATCCTTGGGGTGGCCGCCAACTTTTATCAAACTTGCCCTTGTCTGTGCCAAAATTTGCTCGGGAAAATCTTGAGTGTTTCAAAGTGTAAAAAACTTACATGAGAATTTTTTTTCTATTCAGGTGTCAAAAAAGATGCCAAACCAAATCGTAAAAAACAAAGTAGTGTAGCTAGAAACATCTAAATTTTGTTGGCTTTCTGAAGAAATGTTCAGAATCAACTCATCTCTAATAGGAAAAAAGTTCTGACCTGAAGAATAAGCCAAAGTCGGACTTTTTCAGAAAGTTGCAAAAAATCACTTTGTGCAGTTATAAAGGCGAATCCGAAAAAACGGATTGCAGATCCGGCCTGGAAATGTCGTCAGTAATCTACCATTAACGGGTGTAAACGTTTTTTTGGTCCACCCTGTATAAGTTATACACCTAAAAAAAAAAAACAAAAAAAAACAAAAAAAAATCCCAACTACCTATAAATCTTTTTAATATCAATGGGATGTCCCATTAATTCAGGACATTAAAACTAATCTTCTAGATTTACAGGTCATTAAATTACATTTTAGTCAATTGCATGGGTTTTCCCTTCAAATTTACCCAAGACATCATGGCCTCATTCCAGAAGAGACTCTCACAATCTTCTAAACTTCCCTTGCAACAGTCAAGTTGTGAAGTCAAACAGTCAAGTTTGAAGTCAAACAGTCAAGTTTGAAGTCAAACAGTCAAGTTTCAAGCCAAACAGTCAAGTTTGAAGTCAAACAGTCAAGTTTGAAGTCAAACAGTCAATTTTGAAGTCAAACAGTCAAGTTTCAAGCCAAACAGTCAATTGTGAAGTCAAACAGTCAAGTTTCGTTCAAAATTTGACTTTTGTCAAAGAGTCAATCAGAGATTGCCACAGGCAATATCCCCGCCCTTTAGGTAGGACATTATTGTTATTTTCTTTTCTTTTTTACTTATTTTATTTTGTCAATTGTTTGTTCTTTTTTCTTCTTTCTTTTCTTAATTTTATACTGTTGCCTGTTTGTCCTCCTAATAAAGCTTAAAAAAAAAAAAAAAAAAGCCAACGTCGATGGCGTGTTGAATGCACCGGTTCTCATGGGATCACCGAAGTTAAGCAAACTTCCAGCGAGGTGAAGACTTCGTGCTGGCATTCCGGTCGAACACAGGCTGGGTGAGGTTAATATGAGCAGCAAGTTTGTGAGTTTCGGCGCATGGAGGGTAAATGAGAATCTTAAATAATTGATTAATTCATTCATATTACCCAATCAGAGTGCGTTGTGTGACGGATAAAAGCGAAATTCAGGGTTGTGAGTGTGGATAGTGTTTCTGGAACAGGGCACTGGTGAAGATAGGAATTATTTGCACAGGTATTTCCAGCAGTCTCATGTGGCCTAATGATAAAACCAATAAAATAAATTATTCAGGCAGGAATGTATGGCGTAATACAAAACCAATGAATACGATTAGTGTATATCATCAGCTAGAAGGTAAAACTGACCAAGTGACAGTTGGCCATTTCTCGATTTTTCGTTACTCTGGTCGGAAATCAACCTAACTAGTGGCTAAAAATCAAAAGTTCGGTAGTATTCAAACATATATGCGCTGGAAGAAGCGAAAAACAATTTTTACCTGCAAGACTGGTGGAGATTTTTTTCGATGAAGAAATCAACATTTAAAGATTCATTTGGTGAAATTATGGTTTTATCGATGCAATAAAGTAGAAAAATTCAATTGTGAGCGCAAAACAGTCCACCGGGAAGGTTTTTTCAGGAAGGCCCGCCACGCCAAAACTTTGCGCGGCTCTCCTGAAAAATTGTCCAAATGCAGGTGGTCAGTTTTACCTTCCAGCCGACGATATACTACATGGACCACTTGCACGGAGTTTCTTATCGCCTCTACCGAAAGAGTTAATCGTGACGATTTCCATGGTAAAATGCTAATTCGTCATATATCTCCAAACATCCATATAATAATAATATAATAACTCTTTATTGACAAGAATAATATTGACAAAGGGCGTGATTATTTCCTGAGGCAATCTCTGCCATCAAACCCATCCATCATGTTCCAATATTATTATTATTGAAAGGTGACAAAAGAAAAAGGATATAATGATGTACCTTACCTTTAGTCAATCTGGTAGATGTTTTCAATGGAAAAAGGACACGATTGCGGTTAGAAGTTTTCCGGCAGTTGGAGACGGTAGACTGATTATTTGTTTTTAAAAATTGGCGAATTGTGGTCATGATGGATGACCATAGATTCAAGTGCACAGACACAGATACTTAAAACAATACACATAGTAGGAGAGGAGGAAATCCAAATTGATGCATCCAACAATTATTTTATTAAAATTTACGATTCTCATGGGGACCCAATATACAAAGTAATGAACAAAAAATTAACATTAAAACATTAAAATTATTAAAAAAATAATAATAATATTAAAATCCAAATGGTAACAAGTTATTAATACTGTTATATATAATTGTAGAATACTGGGGACTTTATCACAGAAATTAAGATTTATTTCAACATTATTTGTTAAATCGTCTCTTTTAGTGATGAAAATCCCTCTAAGTACTGTTGTACTTTCAGGGACTTGTACTAATCTCAGTGACGCCGCCACTGGTCGGTGCCCACTCTACAATCATCCTAATTGTCCTCACGAGGCTAGGGTATCATTATGAAACGCTTTATTAGAAGAAGATATATGTACAAACAAATAATGGTAAAAATTAAAATACAAAATCAACAAAATCAATATAAACAGGGAAAAAAAAAAAATAAACAAAATATATGCATACATATGTCCTAACTAAAGGGCGAGGTTATTGCCTATGGCGTAAAGTACAGAGCCGAAAAAAGTTCGACACCGCCGGGATTCGAACCCGGCTCACCTGGAGTGCAAGCCGAGCATGCTACCGCTAGACCAAGGTGACTGGCTGTCTTATGTGTTTATTTCAATGACCAAGTCACCTGTGGCTTGCACGTAGCCATGTCGATATTGTTAGTCCAATGACTCATTGCGATGATTTGCTCGCTCAAGCACAGATAAGATATAAGCAAAGTTATTTTCAACATAATATAATAATATAATAATAATAACACAACAACAACAACAACAAACAACAACAAACAACAACAACACAACAACACAACAACAACAACAACAACAACAACAACAACAACAACAACAACAAAAACACAACAACAACAACCAACAACACAACAACAACAACAACAACAACAACACAACAACAACAACAACAACAACAACAACAACAACAACAACAACAACAACAACAACAAACAACAACAACAACAACAACAACAACACAACAACAACAACAACAACAACAACAACAACAACAACAACAACAACAACAACAACAACAACACACAACAACAACAACAACAACAACAACAACAACAACAACAACAACAACAACAACAACAACAACAACAACAACAACCATAATAACCATAATAATAATAAACACTCCCATAAACATAATTAAAAATAATAATAATAACACTATTTAGTGGAAGGTAACCACCAGGCCAGGATGCTCAAAGCATCTTATTATTATGTGGTCACAAACTCAAATAAATGAAGAAAGATTCACGCACTGGGTGAGATTTGAACCAACGGATCCCTACGCAACCGGGAATATCAGACTAGCGCGTAAACCACTTGACTATAATAATAATAATAACACTCTATAGTAGAAGGTTAACAAGGCCAGGTTTATGCTCTTAGCATTTTCTACCATCTAACCATCAGATTCTTATTATTATGTGGTCACAAACTCAAATTAATGAGAAAAAATTCATACACTGGGTGGAATTTGAACCAACGGATCCCTACGCTACCTGGATTACCAGACCAGCGCGTTAACCACTTGACTACCAGTGTACCTATCGGTCAGCTGATAGAATCTAAGGGCCGGCTAAGATTAACTAATCGTGTTTGATAATACGGCCCTAAGTTCTTAGCTAAATAATGGTTCAGCCATTACTTTCAAAGGTAACCACCAGGCGAGGTGGTGCTCAAAGCATTTCCTACCACCTAACCCTCATTATTATGTGGTCATAAACTCAAATTAATGAAGAAAAATTCACGCTCTGGGTGGAATTTGAACCAACGGATCCCTGCGCAACCTGGATTATCAGGCTAGCGCGCTAACCACTTGACTACCAGTCCAATATGACTAATTTCGATGATTTGCTGGCTCACGGGAACCTACTTTAGCACAGATAAGAGATAAGATGTGTAAACTTATTTCCAACAGGCAGATAAATACCTCCTAGCCAATTCATTAGCTCATTCCATAAGGTTTGAGTGTTGTTATCGAGATACTACTTTATCGTTAGGTATTTATTATTATTATTTTATTAAAGTGTAAGATACGGTATTATCTTTTTTTATGTATTTTTTACCTTTTTTTACTTTCCTAATAAGGAAAGTTTTTTTAGTTTTATTAAGTTTAAAAAAAAACAGATCAGTCATATTAGAGTTAATTACGAGTATGTATGTAAAAGTCTGAGTTTATTGCTTGAGTTTCGACATAAGTCTATCTTAAGTTTGAAATAGATCATATTATTTTGGGTATTTATTTATTTAAAATCTACCAATTTATCAAATTCAATTTAAAACCATCATAGTGTTGTCAAGAAGAAACTTACATTATTGATGATTTTTAGAATAAAAATAAATAAAATAATTCTTATTATAGGTACTTACGAATAAAAATAAATAAAATAATATTCTTATTATAGGTACTTACATAAATTTAGGTTTAAGTAAGCAAATATTAAATTTAATATTTCAAATAAATCAATTAATATTGATTGATAAAAATCTGACCTCTGTCTGCACCTATTAATTCATTCTGTCTCATTTCTTTTGAACCAATTTTACAGAATTTTTACAGAAAAAAATCATCACCATTCTGATACTTTCTGAGTATTACTTAAATCATAAAAAACAGTGACCATTAAATAAGTACATTAAATAAATTGCAGCATTAAATCACAACTAGTGCAATAAATAATAATTAATATGATAATTGGTGCGCCTAATTGAAGTAAAATAATAATAATTTAAAAAAGTGTAGCTTTTCCATTTTCTTTAATAAAATTTAAATATTGATTTTTTTAGATTAAAAAAAAAAAAATATAAAAATCTAGAGCTCCTTTTAACCTTTCTATCAAGGTTCTACATAGGTTCCTACCTAAATAATGTCCTCCTAGCTTCAACAGCTTGTGCCTCCTAATTATTTGAACTACCAATTTTAATTAAATGCCTTCTAACTTAAATTACACCAGTTGTACTACCTAACTTGAACCGTCAATACACCTTAATATGAACCACTAGTGTCTTTTAATTTTGATTACTAATCTCTCCTAATTTGGACCATCAGTGCTTGTGCCTCATTTTTGATCTATCAGTGAAGATTAATTATTTAACTTTGACTAGACCGTCAATACACCGCAATTTGGACCATCAGTGTCTCCTAATTTGGACCATCATTGTCTCCTAATTTGGACCACCAGTGTCCCCTAATTTGGACCACTAGTGTCTCCTAATTTGGACCATCAGTGTCTCCTAATTTGGACCACCAGTGTCCCCTAATTTGGACCATCAGTGTCTCCAACTTAACTAATTTGTGACACACTGAGTGTGTGTCCAGTGCCTCATTTTCTTCAGTGGCTCCAAACTCAAACCGCCAGTGGCTCCAAACTCAAACCGCCAGTGTCTCCAAACTCAAACCACCAGTGGCTCCAAACTCAAACCGCCAGTGGCTCCAAACTCACACCGCCAGTGGCTCCAAACTCAGACCACCAGTGGCTCCCTAATGGCGTCCGAGGAGCCAGAGGAGGAGCGGGTGGGTCTGTTGGCCGCCGTGTACCAGTACACCGTTTTCATTGGCGTCCTCACCTGGCTGCTCTACTGGGTGTGGCGAAAGTTGCGACAGCAAGGGTGAGTGATTTACTTTTCGTTTATTTATTGTCTACTGGGTGTGGCGAAATTTGTGACAGCAAGGGTGAGTGATTTACATTTTGATTATTTATTGTCTACTGGGTGTGGCGAAAGTTGCGACAGCAAGGGACAGTGATTTTCATTTAATTTATTGTCTATTTTTTTTTTTTTTTTTAAAGATGAGTATTTCAAAGCCGTTTTTATTTCACACAAGAGCTACTCTAGACGCTTGTGGTCTGTGTTGTAGCCTGCTTATCTCGTAGTATGCCTTCCCTCTGATGGCCTAGAAGTGACACAATACTTCCCATTTAGATGCTGGGTCAACACAAGCGTACCGGAAGGTATGCCTTACAAACAATTGTAACCAAAATAAGAATACAAATTTTTGACGACACGGGGATCGAACCCGGGACCTTCCGCATGGCAAGCGAGTGCTTAACCACTCTGCCAACGAGAGTATCGTGACTAGAATGTCACCTGGTCACGGTACTCACCTTGGCAGAGTGAGTTAGCGCACTAGACATTGCACGTATGGTGATCTGGGTTCGATCCTCGGAGGGACTGGATTTTTTTGCTCTGTATTTAAAGTTCACTCATACCTTGTGAGGAAAAATGAGGAGGTAACTGTTGAATAGACAAAAAGAAGATATTGGCCAATATCTTCTTTTTGCCAATATCTTCCCCAAAAAGTCCCCAAAATATCGTCGCCATAAAGAATTAAAATTTCATGTTCCCAGTAAACCCATCATAAAATGGTCAGCGTCATGAAGGCACTGCTTTTAAACTCATCCAAGCCATGAATATTTGTTTTCTGTTTTTCCTGGAAAAATACATGTTTCAACTTTTATGTATCTGGGTTCTATAAAGTTTTCCATTAGGAATATTTAATGTGGAAATAAATCATGAGAAATAACCGGAAGCTTCAATTTATTCTAAAGACTTAATGACAACAACAATTACAACAGCAACAATAACAACAACAACAACAATTAGTAATAGTCATTCCCGGTAACTCAGTGGTCACGTCGGGCTGGTAATTCAGAGGTCGCGGGTTCGAAACCCAGTCGGGACATGACGGGTCAGTATGAGTATAGCTTTTTTCATACATCAATCAATGTTGCAATTACGCAAAAAGAATATATCTAAGCCTACGTTGTATCTAAATTGAGTTTTTCCCTACACTTACATCTGTGTGAAGTCCCTTACAAACAATCGTAACCAAATTAGGAATACAAAATAAGTCGGCACGGGAGATCGGAACCGGGACCTTCCGCATGACAAGCGAGTGCTTAACCACTGAGCTAAATGCGCGCTCATGAAAAATTCGTTCTGGGACTTTTCGTTCACTGTGTATTGGGAACTATATTTGAAACATCTTAAAAAAAAAAAAAAAAAAAAAAAAAAAAAAAAAAAAAAAAAAACATAACAATAGGCAGGTAGGTATTTAGCTATAAATCAACTGATTACTGATTACTCATGGGGTATAAGTAGGTATTGTAATATATTATAAGTAGGTATATCTACAACACAACCTACTCACCTTCGCTATTCTTCCTCATAGTGATTCACTGGTGATGAGATCATTCGAATCCCGGCCGGAGCGGAAAATTCTGACCGAGTTTTCCGTCTCTGGAATTGCACGGATGTAAAGGTAAAGTGCCCTCAAGTAATGCGAAAGCGGTTCCGCGGCACAATAATCTTAAAATAAATAAATAAAAGTATAGTATAATAGTGCTTCGAACCCGCGACCTTTGGATTACGAGACCCCCGCTTTTACCCCTGACCTGCCGGGACATGATAAAACATGATGAGAAATAGAACAACAAGTGTTGGGTTAATTCCGCCTGTGTGTATTCTGTCTTGTAACTAAACTATTTCAACAAATAAATTTATTATAGGTTCCCAGTCGAATCGGATTCGCCTGTTTCCGGAAATCCTTGACAGGCAGGTCTAAGATTTCTACTCCATAGACTTTATGTCGGACAAGATTTTGTGACGTCATAATGAGATGGTTGAAGTTGTTTTGTCTATAATATGTGATATCATACGTGATATTATACGTTTATACGCTTACTTAGAGGTGTATAGGGGAAGCTGGTGCGGTAAATCGCACCAGCTCCCAATAAAGAAACAGAATTAATTTAACAATGCTACACTAACATGTGCTCTGGTGGGAATTTCAACCAATCACTGATCAGTTTTAATGTGATACTGGCTTGGATTAACAAATTCTAGATATTTAATCCTGTTTCATAATTCGGCCCTTCGTGTTTCAAAGGCCTATTTCAGGATTTCAAACTACCAGATTGCACAGAAGTCTGCACTTTTTGGCTCAGCGAGCGGTTTTGCCTGTTAAATAAATATTTTTTGCCAAAAGAAGGTTTTTTTTTAAAATCAGTTTGGATAAATAATTACAAGGTCAAAAATATGTGAGGTGAAAATAAGTAAAATATAAAGTTGGACCTAAACATGTACATGTAGGTATACCATAACTATTAAGGATAATAGACTCATGTTGTTTTATGTAATGACACTTATGACTAATACCCCTTGACCAATGGATATCGCAGCATGATGTAGTGACGAGTCATGTCTGAGATTAGCTCCATGAAATCATCATTTCAAAATAAGTTCCAAGCTATTCTAAGGTCACACACCATCTATTATATGATTTTCTTTAATTTCATGCAAACTTTGTATCTTTTACATCGAGGTAGTTGGCACCCATGAATCTATCATAGCCTAGTAAAAAAGTTATCATACTAGAGTTAATCACTATTGTGATTTCACAATTACTCAAACTCGCTTTACTAAATACTTGCTTAAGTTGGAACTTGAACCACCGACCTCCGATTGCAAGTCTGCCGCCTTATCGATCAAGCTACTGAGGTTATTACCAACAGGGCCTAGTACGGCGCACCCCGGTGACCCAGCTTCAAGACGGATTATTATGTGGTAACAATCCCAAATGGGAGGATAACTTGTCATGTCCCGACTGGGTTTTGAACCCACGACCTCTGGAATCTTTGGATTCACACAGTGCCGCCTTTACCACTGAGCTAACGGGACAAACTTTTTAAGTACAGAATAGATTTTTACGAAGCCAGTATTCAAACCCCAGTATTCAAACCCCATGCAAATCACTAGCCCGTTGCCAAAGTGACTGCCTCTTCCACACTCAAATATGAGTGTGGAACACTTGTATCTAATCTTTGTTTTCTTAGCGATAATGAGTTCCATGAAGTTTTTTTTTTATCAGTTATATTAACCTGTCGGATGTTGCGATATTTGTGATTTAAAACTTTTCCATGCTTTTTTTTACTTACTAATCATCATAGGGTGGCGTCATCGCGAACGATCGTAAACTCAGCACTTCTACCACTCTCTTTACAACGAGGCTAATAATTGACAAGGGCCCCCGAAACCTATAGCTCATTTCCTCGGTTATCTAATACTAAACGATTTGCTCCATGGTTAAGCGCTCGCTTGTCTAGCAAAAGATCCCGGGTGAGGTCCCCCGAGCCAACAAAAAAAATTGTTCTCTAAATCCGTTTACAAATGTTTGTAAGGGATACCTTTCGGTGCGCTTGTATTGACCCAGCACTTGAATGGGAAGTATTATGTCACTTCTCGCCCATCAGAGGGGAGGCATACTACGGGATGGGCAGGCTACAACACAGACCACAAGCGTCTACGAGAGCTTCTGTTCCATGGCTAAGAAATAAAAAAGGCTATAAAACACTCATCTTTAAAAAAAAACGACAATTTTTTTTCTGTACACGAAAATATTTATATTTCTTAAGGTTTCTCCTCTTCAGGTTCATCAGGTTATCTGAGCGCACACTTGGCCAGTTTTATGCCATCGGTTGTATGGAATATTACGACTATATGTATAGGTACAGAATAACAATATAACCATCACAAGGAGCGAAACTGGCCAAGTTAGAGGATAGTTTGCAGTTAAAAACATACAAAATGAGGAACTCTGAAAACGGGTTTTAATAAAAGAAATAGTTTAGTACCAAGATAACTTGGCCGCAAACAAGATATCACTGCATTCATTGGCGAAACCTTTTTGGATAGGAGTTCTGGAACTTGGCCCTTTTTTTAACGGTAGTTTTTTGTGGGATTTATATTTCTTAACACGTTCGTTACCAAGCCAATTTTTTCAAGTTTTACGTAGGTACCAGGCGGTAAAGTCGCTGTTGCATCCTGGGTACCAAAATGATTTTTTTTGCATATTTGGCATCGTAATTGTACAAGAATCGATCCTATATCTATTCTAATACTAACAACCTACCTCAAAAAGGCCATATATGGATGTCCGGTCCCTCGTTAAAATTTTGATAACGGCCACATGTGTGTTTCGGTCCCACAGAAAAACACAAAAACATCCACATATGGCCGTTCGGTAACGAACGTGTTAAGGTTTCTCCTCTTCAGGTTCACCAGGTTGTGAAGCACCCCCAGAGGGTGTTATACTACTTATATCTGGAGTGGATCTATTTGTGTAGGTCTTCTCTGATTGGTTCTTAGCTCATCTCATTTCAAAAATAAAATTAAAATGCAGATTCAAAATTTGGCGCTCTCATTTAATATTCCATTTATCAAAAAGACGCAGAATGAGAACCAATCAGAAGCTAGAACATTCCGTTTCACCAAAAGGAACCGAGTCCCCGGCTCGGTTCCTCGGTTTGTTTACATTTTGAGAGAAACAGTGCATTTTATTAAGACTGTTCCGTTCCATTTCGCACTGTTCCGTTTCAAAATGTATAATAAAATTTGATTTATGATCAAGTCTCCTGGTGTTGCTCTCTCCCTAATGAGGGGAGGTCACAGTTAGCGGATTTGACCGTCCGCTGAAGTTAGTCTCTACCGTGGGCGCCCCCCTTGGTGGTCCCAGGGAAATCTCTCGTTTTTTTTTTTTTACGAATTTACGGGGTCCAACCCCATTCGTAGAAGCTAAGGAAATTTTCTTTGGCAACTGGCAACTGGCTCTCCTTTCAAGGGAGTGAAGCACCCCCAAGAGGGTGTTTCCATATTATTATCTACATCAAGGTCAAAAACTTCTACATATTCCTGTGATACTTTTAGATCTTATAATTTTGATAAATACCGGGCTGTCCTCTTTTTTGTATAGGCGTTCTTCACACCTCGGCCGAGGTGTTTGATGTTAAATTTTGCTTTTATCTTGTACTTATATTTTGTGTTTGGAATTTTGGCCCGTAAATATACACCTGTTTAACAGGTATTATTATATTTACTCCCAAATGAATGGATTTCAAAATCCAAAATCCCAATCCGGCCAGAATGGAAACCTATTCAATTTATCGGTCACAAACAACAATCAAGTCATCAATTTGACCTCTGAACTGAGGAACTAGTAAATAAACATCTCATGACCGGTTCTAGGTATCTTGAGAAACACCTAAAAAACACGAAACCGGGGGTTAGGAACGTTACCTAACTATCCAAAATGATTCGTCAAATTAGCGCTTGAGCAGTAAGTCGATGGTTTTTTTTTTTTTTTTTTTTTTTGTGGGGTTTAACGTCACTTTCAACTGCCATGGTCATATCACGACGGGGGCTTTACCCTCCATTCGCAGGAAACTCACAAACCTGCTACTCACATTGACCTAACCCAGCCTGAGTGGGCCGGGAAAAGCCAGCGTCACGAGAATTAGAATTTGAATGGTCACCCATCCAAGTCTTAACCTCGCTGGATGTCGGTTAACTTCCGTGTTCTGAAGGGAACCGGTGTATTCAACATGCCATCGACGCGACGCTGGCAGTCGATGGTTTTGCCACCGCGATTTGGTGAGCAAAACCCTCGATTTACTGCACGAGCGCTGATTTGACGAATCCTTTTGGATAGTTAACGTTCCCACCGACCTCAGTAGCTTGATCGATAAGGCAGCGGACTTGTAACCTGGAGGTCGGTGGTTCGAGTCCCAGTTTCAGCGTAGATTTTCTAAAGTGAGTTTGAGTAGTTGTGATATCACGAAAGTGATGAACACAAATATGGTAACTTTTCCCTTTGGATAGTTATCCGGATAGTATCCGGTTTCGTGTTTTTTAGGTGTTTTCCAAGATCCGTAGAACAGGACATCAGACTGTACAGTTATGTGCAGTCCAATCTGATAACCAAACACACATTTAATTTCGTGTGATGAATAAATAATGATGAGAGACAATGCGAACACATTGGGATTTTCATATTCAAAACATGATTCATGTTGTACACGGTGTTATTTGGATGTTTTGAAGGGTATTTTGATATTTGTGGTATTTGTATGTTTTCAAACCTAGATATTGCCAGCGTCGATGGCATGTTGAATACACCGGTTCCCTTCAGAACACCGAAGTTAAGCGACATCCAGCGAGGTTAAGACTTGGATGGGTGACCATACAAATTCTAATTCTCGTGACGCTGGCTTTTCCCGGCCCCACTCAGGCTGGGTGAGGTCAAAATGTGAGTAGCAGGTTTGTGAGTTTCCTGCGAATGGAGGGTAAAACCCCCGTCGTGATATGACCATGGGAGTTGAAAGCGACGTTAAACCCCACTTAAAAAAAAAACCTAGATATTATAATTATTTCTTAGAAGCCAAATAAAAGCGGCTTTGAATGGGTACCCTATATGCAAAATAAGAATAGGAAAAATAGGAAAAATAAACAGTCCATCTTGTGTATACTGTGATAAGCACTGTAGTTGCTGGGAGGCGTTCTCTCGCGAAACAACCGTTTCGCTTAACACATTGACTGCCATGTCACACTATATGTGTGACACAATGTTAAACCTATACGCCACGTCACACATATAGTGTGACAGTCGATGCTACTTTGAATGAGTGTCAGTAACGTGGCGTACGGGTAAAGTGTCCAAAAATGACCTTGGCAGTCAACGTGTTAATGAGGAGACAGAAGATTGACCAGAACACACGCGTATGTTAGGTTGAGATAACTTTTGAGACATACTGTATGCAGTAGTCATTGTGCTTTGTTAGGTAGATATAAATTTTGACACGCCAGCGTCGATAGGGCGTTGAATGCACCGGTTCTCGTTTTATCACCGAAGTTAAGCAACGTCCAGCGAGGTGAAGACTTCGTGATGCTGGCATTCCGGCCCAACCCAGGCTGTGGGTGAGGTTAATGTGGGTAGCAGGTTTGTGAGTTTCCTGCGAACGGAGGGTAACACCCCCGTCGTGATATGAACATGCAGTTGAAAGCGACGTTAAAAAAAAAAAAAAAAAAAAAAAAAAAAAAAAAAAAAAATTGACACATACTGTATACAGTGGTCATTAGTACCTATACTCGATTAGCCTGGCCTGATCTCAGGTAGTACCTATACTCGATTCATTCTTAACCGTTACCTCTTCACTTCTGGTAATTCAATTACGATTATAACCTGGCTAGGTTCACACGTATGTGTAGGTAGGAAGTGAAAATAACAATAAATTATCTATCCCAGTTGCTCAGTGGTAAAGGCGGCACTGTGTGAATCCAGAGAATCCAGAGGTTGTGGGTTCGAAGCCCAGCCGGGGCATGACAAGTTATCCTCCCATTTGGGATTTTTACCTCATAATAATACGTCTTGGGCTTACTGCTGGAATAATCGGACTTTCAAAGTCCTAATCGGACGTATGTAATATTATATAAAACTAGGATTCTTTAATTTATATAATATTACATACATATACCTAACAATTTGGATTTCTAATATGAACCTAATAACAAATAATTCCTAATCGGACAGTATAAATAAGGACGTATTATTATTATCCACCAACCTAAATAGCCGAGTGGTTAGCGTAGTGGATTTTGATCCTGGAGTTCGGGGTTCGATTCCTCATCTGACCATGTCAAAAAATTTAGCACCTTATGATGGCTCAAGACTTTCTCTTAGAAAAAGGTTATAATATGCCCCCTTAGAGAGGTTAATTTGACCTGGGAATTGTTCTCTTATATCCAGGTTCCTCTAACAGAGCGCGCAATTAGCTCAGTGCTTATTAAGTTACTCGCTTTTCATGCGAAAGGTCCCGGGTTCGATCCCCCGAGCCAACAAAATATTCGTATTGTAAATTTGGTCACAATTGTTTGTAAGGGATATCACTTCTCGCCCATCAGAGGGGAGGCATACTACGGGATGGACAATCTACAGCACAGACCACAAGCGTCTACAGTAGCTCCTGTTTCATGGCTACGAAATAAAAAAAACTGTGAAACACTCATCTTTTTAGTATCATTTTTGCAGGATAAACAGAGTATTGTATTGTATCGCATTGTGTTTAAAAAAAAAAAAAAAAAAAAAATATTATATCCAAAGTGGACTGCATTTTCCTATTTTATTCCAATTCTAGCTATACGCACTATTCCAATTCTAGCCCACATTTTTTGTATTAGCTTAGGGAAAGTGTTGCTTTGTAAACTATATGTTGGTATATTGATTCTAAATAAAACAATTTATCTTATCTTATCCTAGACTATTCCAATTCTAGCTATACACTATTCCAATTCTAGCCATACACTATTCAATTCATATGTCTGTCTATTCCTATTTCCGGGTTCATCTGAACCAAACTTGTCTAATATTGTTGAATGCCAAACCACTTGCCTCACGTCTGAACTTGTTCGATAAAAAAAAAATTTGAATGTCAAAATCATCTTACGTCCTTGCTAATGGTATAAACAAGTATACATAACATAGCTACAATTACAATACATTACATACATACACATACATTATCGAAGATAATATACATAGATAGATAGATAGCGCACTGTACCTATAACCAATAATTTATTTGTTAGTATGGAATATGCAAACGAGATTTGACAATTTAATTATTGACGAGATTTGGTGAGAAGAGAACCAATACTTGCAATTTAGGTACTGGAATAGGAATTTCAAAGAAGAATAGCGGAAAGATTAAGTGACAACTGGAATTAAACCATTCTCAATGATCACAGCTTGGGTTAGAACTATCATACAGTTCTCACTCATTCGAGCTGTCATTGAGAATTCGTGGAACAAGAAGAAGAATAAGGGTTGGGTGGAAGAGATTGCCATAGGCAATAAGCCCGCCTTTTAGTTAGGACATATGTTTTTATATATTTTCTATTCTTTTTCATTTTTATTTTATTTATTGTTTCCATTTTTTTTTCATTGTTAAAATAATTATTTGTATGTACATAATGTCCATTTATATCTAATGAAGCGTTGTATAATAATAATAATAATAAAAACAGTCTCAACACCCTTTGAAGATGGCGCAGGCATTTAACTTATATGTGTCTTGTAAAACATTTTTGTTTATTTATAATTTTTAAATACATAAAAAAAAATTAAAAAAAGTACTGAGATTTATTGTCTAACGGTGGTTAAAGCACTGGACTGGTAACCTGGAGGCCGCTGGTAATCATCCTGTTTTGTTGTGAACTGAAGTGGTCAGTGCATAATTTCCTCTGCAAAAAAAATGCATCAGTCGGAAATCGAACTCGCAACCTCGGAATCAAAAGTCTTTTTCACCTCAACTGTTCAATTTTTTTTTTTTTTTTGATGAGTTTTTCACAGCCGTTTTTATTTCGTAGCCATGAAACAGGACCTACTGTAGACGCTTTTGGTCTGTGTTGTAGCCTGCCCGTTCCATCGTATGCCTCCCCTCTGATGATAATAATTATTATTATAAGATGATAATTTATAATAATACTAATAACACTCTTTAGTGGATGGTAACCACCAGGCAAGGTTAATCCTCAAAGCATTTTCTACCACCTAACCCATAGAGTCTTATTATTATATTAAATAACTTTAATTGTATATTTTATGTATTGTCTTTGTACAACATTCACTTGCATATTTACCTATGTATAAGTAAAACATTAAATTAAAATTATATTAATTTATGAGGTCACCTGTCACCAACTCAAAAATTGAGGAAAAATTCATGCACTGGGTGGGATTTGAAGCAACGGATCCCTACGTTAGCTGGATTACCGGACTAGCGCGTTAACCACTTGACTACCAGTGGACGGTTCACTTGACCAATGTTGTTCACTTGACCGATGCGGTTAACTTGACCAGTGTTGAGAATCAAATGAATGGAGCGAATGGAGAGCCAGCCTTCGATCCGTTCTCGAGATATGACCTAGGAAGGAATGCGTTAGTGCTGTGTAGTCTTCAGTGTGTATTCCGTACCAGCTTTATAAATTTACAATCGGAGCTGTACTGTCGGTGTACCTACATTGGCACACTATTACAGTTCACAGAATGAACGAAAAGTTCCGGAACTGATTTTTATCTTTTATTTATTTATTTAATTACCTACACTTTATTATTTTTTTTTTTTTTACAAAACAACCATCAACAAAAGATTAGTAACAATAAATATTAAAAAAAACTTAGAAGTATGTACAAAACAATATTCATTTTTTATTACAATTGTTTTGTAATCCGGGGCGAAGTTAATGCCTTAGGCATTCTCTGCCACTTAACCTCTGATTACAGATTTAACTTTGAAAGTCCTAATCGGGCAGTATTAATCAGGCGGTATTATTATTATTATTATCCACCAACCTCAATAGCCGAGTGGTTAGTCTAGTGGATTTCGATCCTGGAGATCGGGGTTCGATTCCTCACCGTGTCAAAAAGTTTAGCCCCTGATGGCTCAAAACTTTCTCTTATAAAAAGCTTAGTTGCCCCCTTTAAAGAAGTAAATTCGACCTGGAAACCATTCTCTTATATCCAGGTTTCTCTTATAGCCTACTGAGACCTGAGTGTTTTTTTTTTTTTTTTTTTTACTGGATATAGACCGAACGTTTTAATTGTAGAACATTGAGTTTTACTTCATACAGACCTGAAGGTTAGAATTTTTATCCATGCATATAGATCGAGCGTTCTACTCCTAGAACGTTATTTTGAACATGTTCAGTAAAAAAATTAAAGACACTCAGGTTTATATTGAGGAGATTTCAATGTTCTACCAGCAGAACTTCAGTTCTTTTTCCATGGATTAGTTCAGTGGTTAAGCACTCGATTTCCATGCGGAAGGGCCCGGGTTCGATCCCCCGTACCGACAAAAATTTGTATTCAATATTTGGTTACATTTTATTTGTAAGGGATACCTTCCGGTTTTCTCGTGTTGACTCAGCACCTAAATGGGAAGTATTGTGTCACTTCTCGCCCATCTGAGGGGAGAGGGGAGGCATAGTACGGGATGGGCAGGCTACAACACAGACCACAAGCGTTTACTGAAACTGTTTCACGGCTACGAAACAAAAGAGGCTGTGTATTGTGTAACACTTATTTATTTTGTTATAATATCGTCTATAGACATGAAAAAAATAATAATAAATAAATATATAATCATTTTTTTGGGTGATTCCACTACTTTCCTTATCATAGAATAAGGAAAGTAAAAAATACAGTGCTGGATATTTCTATAGTAGGTAAATAATATGTAATTAAATTGTACTTAGACTTGAGAGTAAGTATACTTAATATTATCCTTACGATGTCTAGTTACATTGCGGAAGTAACTTATTGTACCTATGCAATCTAGAACAGACCTAACTTGAATACATGCATTATTTCAAATATGGTAAGTCAGAACCTAAAGTAGTGTGGGCTGTGCACTAGTAGTCAAGTGGTTAACGCGCTAGTCTGGTAACCCAGGTAGCGTAGAGATCCGTTGGTTCGAATCCCACCCAGTGCACGATTTTTTCCTCATTAATTTGAGTTTGTGACCACATAATAAAAAGACTTTGGGGTTAGGTGGTAGAAAATGCTTTGAGGATTAACCTCACCTGGTGGTTACCTTGCACCGAAGAGTATTATTATTATAGTTTTTTTTTGGGGGAGGGGGGGGGGGGGGGAGGTTAACATCGCTCTTGCATAAAGAGTAACATATATTTAAAAATAAAGAGTAAATCTTAAAAAAAATAAAAATCATCCTGTTCACTGATAAAATTTAATTTGAGCATGCTTTTTATTATACGTCGCTTTCAACTGCGCGGTCATATTACGACGGGGGTATTACCCTCTCCATTCGCTGGGAACTCTCGAACCAGCTACTGAATCAACCTCACCCGGCCTAAGTGGGGCCGGGAATAGTCTGAGGTATCACGAGGGTTCGAATTTGAGTGGTCACCCATCCCAGTCCTCGCCTCTCTGGACGTTGCTGAATGTCTCTCTCTCAGCTGAAATTTCCCCTAAGGTCATTTGCTAAAGAGAAAGGCCGCTCACATCGGCGCCATTAAAACAACTATTAAAGAGTTTTATTATTATCATTATTATTATTACTATCAATGTTATCATTATTGTTCTCAATATCACCATCATATATACTTTTTATGTACAATAAATGAACAAGAATATAGTAAGTAATATACTTAACGTCATCTACAACCACAATTTTATAATCTCCATGAATGGGTCACTTGCTAATGGAATATTTTTTTAATGAATGACTGATTCTAAAGAAAATATTCAAGAAAGCCCAGTTCCGCCATCGAAACCACGAAAAATGAACGCAAAAGACATGGAAGAGCCTTTCAAAAGTGGCTAATTGGAAAAAAATCGGATACTTATTATTTTGGTTCCTCATATTTACCGAGGTGGATTTTTGACACGTTATGATGATGGGGCTTTTTCTTCTAGTAAGGATTTCTGCGCGTTATCTCTCATAATGAAATCCCTTTAAAATTTTGTCAGGAATTGTTTCATGTATTCAGAAGCAAAATTCATGCATAGGTTGGGATTCAAACCAATAGATCCCTACGCTACCTGGATTACCAGACTAGTGCGTTGACCACTTGACGACATGAGTAGGTTAAAAATTACTAATTATTTTCTTAAAATAATTAAAAGCTTTTATTATTAGCTTAGGAAAAGAACCTTTGTAAAAATAATATTGTCAATAAATAAATAAAATGTTTCAAATGTTAAAAAAAAAATTCACCCGTGCTTCGCTACGGTTATTTTACTGGAAAATCCTGATGCCCTGAAAATTTTCTAAGTAAGTTGTTTGACGGTGGTTTGGGGTGGGTCAACACTCATGAAAATGTCAATATCTGTTACCGTTTGAGCTGTGGTATTGTAAACAGACAAACCCTAAGAGGACATAGTCAGCCAGGCAGACACGCACAGATAGTTTTATAGGGTTCGAATCCCGGCCTGAGCGGAAAGTTCTGACCGAAATTTTCCGTTTCTGGAATGGCATGAATGTAAAGGTAAAGTGCCCTGAAGTAATGCGAAAGCCGTTCCGGGGCACAGTTACTTTTTTTTTTAAAAAAAAAAAGAAAAAGAAAAAAAGGTACATAGGGATAATTTGTCAAAAAAAAAAAAAAGATGCAAGTGGTCCATCATCAGTCTGATTTTTTTTTTTTTTTTTTGCAAAAATGCAACTAGGTATCCCGTGATGAAGCTGGTAGCGAATTCCTAACCGGCGTACAGGATGTATACAAAAGATTTTGATATCTACAGGGTGTAACTGTTGTAACAGACCCTCGACAGCGAAAGCCTGGACCATGCTATTAAATCTAAGCGCCCACATCGGAGTCCCGAAAATTGTCTATCAAGCTGTATAGCCAGCCTGCGTGGCGTGACGGTTGAGACTACTGCTCGTAGTCCAGAGATCCCGAGTTCGATCTCCGGTTGCGGCAGACTTTTTGAAGGAAATTCTGTTCCCTCAAAACACGTGAGGTTGGCATTTCCAGCCCTACCAAGGCTGGGGGAGGTTACTATGGGTAGTTGGTACGATTCCCGATGAATGGAGGGTAAAACCCCCGTCCTGACTATCTATCTCAATCAGGACGTTAAAACCGAATAGAATCTACTGGTCACAATTGATCTAAGGATAACTTGTCATATCCCGGCTGGGTTTCGATCTCGACTGACCTCTGGAATCTCTAGATTCACAGTTGCCACCTTCTGAGCAACCGGGACAGACATTGGGTGGGATTCGAACCACCGGATCCCTACGCTACCTAGATTACCAGACTAGCGAGTGAACCAGTATAAACAGAAAAGTGAGAAGTTGTACTAGATGTATATGAATATCAGAACATACTTGGACAGCTGTTTCGAGCTCATTTGCTCTCATCAGCAGGTAATAGTTCTGAATATCCATGCCATCAACTAACCTCTCAGCCAGCGTCGATGGCATGTTGAATACACCGGTTCCCTTCAGAACACCGAAGTTAAGCGACATCCAGCGAGGTTAAGACTTGGATGGGTGACCATTCAAATTCTAATTCTCGTGACGCTGGCTTTTCCCGGCCCCACTCAGGCTGGGTGAGGTCAATGTGAGTAGCAGGTTTGTGAGTTTCCTGCGAATGGAGGGTAAAACCCCCGTCGTGATATGACCATGGCAGTTGAAAGCGACGTTAAACCCCACTTAAAAAAAAATAAAAAAAAAAGAAAAACTAACCTCTCTATTTGACCACTTGACCACCAGTGCACCCTGTATGCATTTCTCATCAGAACCAGAGTGCCAGCTTTGATGAAGTGCCCTCCGGCAGAACATATTATATATAAAGTCCAAGTACAAGTTTTTACAAAACTGACCAACTCTCACTTTCACTTGAAAAAGAGAGAAAAAGAGATCGCCATCATAAGTGAGACAGAAACGAGACACCACCGGTTAAACGCAACTCAATGACCGGTGGGCCACTTTCTGATGACTTTTGAAGAAAAAAAATTGTCATTTTTTTTCTCAATTTTTTTTAAGATTTTTTGAACATGGTATTCATGTTTGACTTTTACATCCTAGTGTAAATTTATAGTCAAAACACTTCTAGACATTTAGAATGTTTTGATTTTTTTTTTCTTGCTTTATCCTATAATAAGGAAAGTATTGTCTTTCATTCCCATCTTCAAAGCCAATGTCTAATTTTGAATCACACCACATCCATCTTCAACTTCATACCTCCTCATCTTGTATCTTGACCCTCTCAGTCTGAGAGAAACAACACGAATCAAAGAATTTTATTGATTGAAGTAAATTGCAATAAAATTCCCACATCAATCTCAAAACAGCCGGACGGACTGACAGTAGATTCCAGACCATTTCAAAGAGATTGTTAGGCCAGCGTACATGCATGCCACGTTGAACACACCAGTTCTCATCCAGTCACTGAAGTTAAGCAACGTCCAGCGAGGCTAGAACTTGGATGGGTGACCATTCAAATTCGAACCCGAATTATTAAACAGGACTAGATTAACTAATCTTATTGCACCATCCATTAACACGTCTTCTTGTGGAATTTCAAATAATCATAGACTAGTGTACACATTTTTGTCGGCACGGGGAATAGAATCCTGGACCTTCCGCATGGCAAGCGAGAGCTTAACCACTGAGCTAATCGCGCGCGTTTCTCTTGTAAAGGTTTCTCTAGCCAGCGTCGATGGCATGTTGAATACACCGGTTCCCTTCAGAACACCGAAGTTAAGCGACATCCAGCGAGGTTAAGACTTGGATGGGTGACCATTCAAATTCTAATTCTCGTGACGCTGGCTTTTCCCGGCCCCACTCAGGCTGGGTGAGGTCAATGTGAGTAGCAGGTTTGTGAGTTTCCTGCGAATGGAGGGTAAAACCCCCGTCGTGATATGACCATGGCAGTTGAAAGCGACGTTAAACCCCACCTAAAAAAAAAAAAAAAAAAAAAAAAAAAAAAAAAACGGGATTTATAGAGTAGCTCTTCTCAGTATGTAAAGAGTTTGATTACCTTACCAATCATGTGATTTATGCATTCATTATTCGAGAAATTTGATGACCAATTTAAAGCATCGAGAATATTGAAGAGAAAAGAATTGGATGAAAAATATCATTATCCAAACTTTATTCAAGTATTTAAAAAACGCAGACTTAATTGGGCAGGACATTTATCAAGGATGATGTATGAACAATGATTCTCTAATAAAAACATCATTCCTAGAAAGATTTGAAGGACACCGATCAAGGGGAAGACCTAGAACACGTTGGATTGACAATATAGGTAGGATTTAGAAGAGGTAGGAATACGAATGGGAAGAGATTGCTAGAGATAGAAAAACATGGTTTCAGCTCATAGAACAGGCATATATTATGGTCGTTGACGCCGCAACCACGGAAAAGTAAAAAGTTAAGTAAGTTATTCGAGAAATGTGTAATGATTTTCATTGAGTAAGAGAGCTAGGACTTAAGAGAATCCTATCTTTTTCTTATTCGTCTGGAGGTGCTGCAGTTCCGCAGCTCCTTAGCACCGGTCACGCCCCAGTTTCATACATAGCTACGACTACAATGGTTCATATATATGTTTATAGCTACAATGGTACATACATAGCTGACTGCATACCTTGGCAATTCAACCGGTTTTCGCAAGAGAATGAATTCAATGGGCAGGCTGAAATAGATGCTTTTAAGAGCGCTGTTAGAGCCATTTTGGTATTTAATAAATAAACAAAAAAGAAAGAAAGCTTGCTTCATGAGGTGGTAGGCATGTAGTCTAGAAGTCGGCAGTTCAAGTCCCAGGTTAAACAAATATTTAGTAAACCGAGTTTGCGTAGTTGTGATTTATCACGATTTGAATACACTTCTCGTTTAACCACTCAACTTAAGCAACGTCTAGCAAGGTTAGGACTTGGATGGATGACAATTCTAATTCGAACCCGCGTGATGCTATTCCCGGCCCCACTCAGGCTGGATGAGGGTATTTTGAGTAGCTGGTTTATGAGTTTCCAGTGTATGGATCCACTGTCCACCAGGTACTATCCATTTACACGTCCTCTCGTGGAATTTCAAACAATAATCACAGCGCATTTATATCAGCTGTTAAATGATAATAATAATATCGCCTTATTTATACTGCCCGATTAGGACTATTATTTTAGTCCCATTATTCCAGAAGTAAGCCCAATACGTATTATTATGTAGTAAAAATCCCTGGGTAGCGTAGAATTATAGGACTTTTTCCCATATATCTTTTAATATATCCTAATATCTTATTTTTGCCCATAATTCCGCCACTATTCGCTGGTCACATTAAAGCAGCTGCTAATTTTTCCTCACGAGGTATGAGTGCACCACGAACACCCAAAAACAGAGCAGAATAAATCCGGCCCCGCTTGGGATCGAACCCAGGTCACCGTACGTGCAATCCCTAGCGCCCTAACTCACTCGGTGACTTCTACCTACTATTATTTACAGTGACATAAATTATGCATAGCTGTAAATCTACGGATAATAATGCAAGCTATATGTATCATAATGAAAGGCGTATGATAGTAAAAATGTTATTCAACAGGTGTTTGAGGTATGTTTTATGTTCTTTGCATATGTAGAAACGATAATTAGCCATGCATAAAACAGCAGTTCAATACAGATGTATTGCATGTTCGTTGCCCATGTGATTGCGACACCCAACAGTTATTGTGATTGCCACACCAGGTAGCTATTTTATTGGTAAACAAGAAAGTTGTTTCTAGCGGTATCTTGGGTATTATGACAGTTGATTCTGGATTTTTCAAAAAAGTTATCATATTTGTGTTAATCACTTGAGTGATATCACAACTCAAACTAAATATACGCGTCACGAGAATTAGAATTTGAATGGTCACCCATCCAAGTCTTAACCTCGCTGGATGTCGCTTAACTTCGGTGTTCTGAAGGGAACCGGTGTATTCAACATGCCATCGACGCTGGCTAATCCCGTTTTAGTCGGGTCTATGTGGTAGCACCCCCAACGCATTTTCTCACCGGCCGTGCCTGATGAAACTATGTATGAACCTATAATATATACCTATGTATGTACATAATATTATGTATGTACATACCTACGTACAGAGTGAGCGAAAAGTCCCGGAACGTATTTTATCTTTTCAACGGCTCAAGAAGACTTGAATTTTTGTATGAAGTTCTAACGCAAAATCATCCATTTTTTGGCGGAATTGAAATTTATACAGGGTGTCCCAAAAGTAGTGAAACAAGTTATACTCAACGGACTTTGACTGAAAAAAAAATATTAGCTCTATCGAAAGTGTTATGAATTTGGAAATTATTATTATGAATTTGGGAACTGAATTATTTTTGATGAACGACTTGGCGGGATTTTTTTTATGTCACGAAGTGATATTTTTGGGGGATTATTATTATACATTATATCCTAGGATAATATCCTTAATACCTATGAATTAAAAGAGCTAATAGACTCATGTTGTTTTATGTTATGAGACTAATAATTATGGTCAATGCCCCTTGACCAATATATAACATAGGTAGTTGCCTCCAAGATAAATAAGGGAGAGAATGTCGAAAGCATTATCACCACCCTTGATCAGGCTTTGTTTATAACTTATAATATTATGCTCATTGTTAAAAAAATTGAATGTAAATAAACCTTGATCGAATTGTTTATAAATCAAAAAAATAAAAACAAACTCCATGAAATCATCATTCCAAATTAATTCTTAAATCGAAAAAAATAATGAAAATCGTCGGCGTCGACACACACATCACACATTCAATACACCAGTTCTCGTTCAACCACTGAAATTATGCAACGTCTAGCAAGGTTAGGACTTGGATGGATGACAATTCTAATTCGAACCCGCGTGATGCTATTCCCGGCCCCACTCAGGCTGGATGAGGGTAACTTGAGTAGCTGGTTTGTGAGTTTCCAGTGTATGGACCCAGTGTCCACCAGGCACGTAGCACTAAATTATGAAACAAGATTAGATTAATTAATAATAATAATAGTGGAAGGTAACTATTAGGCGAGGTTAATGCTCAAAGCATTTTCTACCACTCACCCTCAGAGTCTTATTATTATGTGGTCACAAACTCAAATTAATGAAGAAAAATTCTTGCACTGGGTGGGATTCGAACCAACGGATCCCTACGCTACCTGGATTACCAGACTAGCGCGTTAACCACTTGACTACCAATGCACTTGACTACCAACTAAACATACACGATCCCTTCGAGTTAAGGGATCGTGTAGATTCTGAAAGTTCGACCAAAGGTCGGTTATACAGGATGTAACAAAGAGCCCCAGCCTCCATGACCTACCGCTGTCCGTGACCGACCTCAGTAGCTTGATCGATAAGGCGGCGGACTTGTAAATTGTATAATTATACAACGAATACAACTGCTCACTATTCTGTTTATACTGATTAAAATGGAGAGGTTAGTTGATGACATGAATACACAGAACTATTACCTGCTGATGAGAGCAAATAAGCTCGAAACAGCTGTCCAGGTATGTTCTGATATTCATGTACATTAAATACAACTTCTCACTTTTCTGTTCATACTGATTTTTACTGATAAAACAAGTCAATGCCAGGCGTCGGTTTTCTAGATCTCAAACAGTTCACAATCCGTGACTTAACGCCACAGAGGTATTACAAAAACGTCGATTAATTCCGGCCTTAGTTGTTTGAGTAGTTGTGATATCACAAAATGATTACCACTAATAAGATTTATTTTTTGTTATAATTACACAGATTATATATTATAATTTTTATTGTAATGACACAGATTATATATTATAATTATTTTTATTATAATAACACATTTATTACACAGAACGTATTGATTATGTTACTCAATTAAGGACAGTTTATGTCCATCTTCTTTTTTATTTAAATCCTCAAATTAAATCACCTTTTCTGATTTAGTATTTTAATTAAATAAATGAAATTATTCACTCATTACTATCGTGAAAAAAGGAGTGTTCAATCACAGCACATTGCATATCTATTAAAGTTGGCAGGCGTGAATATAAAATGAAAATCGTAGAACCCGCGTCCAGTGAAGCTAGGACTTGGATGAGTCACCATTGAAACTACGAATTATTGTGATGCTCGCTATTCCCGTCCCTACTCAGGCTGAGTGAGTTTCAGTCGAGTAGCTGGTTTGTGAGTTTCCAGCTAATGGAGGGTAAAACCTCCGTCCGAATTTGACCATGCAGTTGCAAGCGACGGTAAACAAAAAAACAATAGAGAGAGAGAGAGACGAGAGAGATTAGAAGAGAGAGAAAAGAGAGAGACTGAGAGAGAGAGAGAGAGAGAGAGAGAGAGAGAGAGAGAGAGGAGAGAGAGAGAGAGAGAGGGAGAGAGAAGAGTCTAAAATCACAGCACATTGCATACGTACTTAAGTTGACAGGCGCTAATGTAAAATAAAACGTAGACCCTGTCAAATGAATCCGATCATTAGTTTCTAATTTCAATCGATGAAAAATCTCATAGCCATTCCCAAATATTCAAAAACTAAATTAAATGGCGTACATTTTTCTTTTTTAATGAACCAATCCCAAATACAGCCAATCCCAAACCTGAGGAACCCAAGGATTTGTCCATAGCTTTTTAACAAAGCGAAAACTGCAAATTTCAGCATGTCTTAGTTGAATAAGAGCCATTTTCAAACAGTCCAAATTGAAATATGGTAGGGCTAACTTAACGGACCTGGGAGAGCCCGACAGATGAAGTCAGCTCAGACCTGCGGGCACCATGGAACCAGGGGTGCTCAAACTGAGGACATTCAATGTTCTTCTGCGGAAGGCTCCGGTTTCGAATTCCCGCGCCGAGAAAAATTTGTTCTCTAAACTTGGTTACTGTTGATTGTAAGCATGTAAGGGATACTTTCCGGTGCGCTCGTGTTGATCCAGCACCTAAATGGGAAGTATTGCGTCACTTCTCGCCCATCAGAGGGGGTGAATTCTACGGGATGGGTAGGCTACAACACAGACCATAAACGACTGCAATAGCTCCTGTTTCATGGCTACGAAATTAAAAAGGCTGTGAAACACTTATCTTTTTATATGTATATAAATAAAAAAAATGTTCGTGTTGTTCCGGTTAAAATTTTATAGTAAAATTAATCTTATACCTTATAATGAAAATAATATTAACGCTTTATTTATACTGCCCGATTAAGACTATTAAAGTCCCATTATTCCAGCTGTATACCCAAGATATATTATTATGTGGTGAAAATCCCAAATGGGAGGATAACTTGTCATGTCCCGATTGGGTTTCGAACCCACGACCTCTCGAATCTCTGGATTCACAGAGTGCCGCCTTTACCCCTAAGCTACCGGTACACACATAATAGGCAATGGAAAGTAATAAATCCAGTAGGTAGTTTTCTGTTCAATGTGCATTTTGCGAAAGCGGGTGCTAAAATTTTAGGAAGCACTGAAACTAATATTAGACCATGATATCATCCCCTTGCTATCTGAGCTCCTATCACTCCTGCGTTGCTGAAAGGAAATATGAAATTCCGATGTAAACGTTACCTGGAGGTAAATTAATGATATCTGAGTATACGGGGTGTGCAACTATAATTTTTGTCTCTCCCGGTAGCTCGGTGGTAAAGGCGGCACTCTGCGAATCCAGAGATTCCAGAGGTCGCGAGTTCGAAACTCAAAAACCCTCTACCTACATCAACTTAACACAGCCTCGGTTGGGCCGGAATGCCAGCATCACGAAGTCTTCACTTCGCTGGACGTTGCTTAACATCGGTGCTCCTACGAGAAGCGGTGCATTCAACGCGCCATCGACGCTAGCACAACCATTTTAATTGCCACTTCTGGGATAAGCATCCTGATAACTCCGCTTGGACTGTATGCCTAGTAAAACCACCCACTCCTCATACATGAATAATAATATCGCCTTTTTTATACTGCCCGATTAAGACTACTAAAGTCCCATTATTCCAGCAGTAAGCGCAAGATACATCATTATGTGGTAAAAATCCCTAACGGGAAGATAACTTGTCATGCCCCGACTGAGTTTCGAACCCACGACCTCTGGAATCTCTGGATTCACAGAGTGCCGCCTTTACCCCTGAGCTACCGGGACAGACAATGAAGCGCAAGGCAACCGTAAAACTTCACCTGGCTCTAGTACACCAGTTGGGGAGTAAAAAAACTCAAGGCTTGAATCGCGAACGGAATATCAAACAATAGCTGCCTAATTAATTCTGTAAAAAAAAAAACAAATATACAAGATGGTCAAGTTTTTTTTTATGTGTACACAAAATTCAGAATCAATTCTAGAGGACACTCTATTATGCGCACATCTCAAGCCAACAGCCGGGCGAGCCACTACCCAGGGTCTGTATGGATATGATGTGCTACAGTATACCCGTGTAGAGGACACTCTATTATTATTATTATTATTATTATTATTATTATTGTTATTATTATTATAGACAGGTTGGAGTTCCACAAGAGAAGCACCAACTATCACACCGACCTATATTAAGATCTATTGTGACCAGTTGATTCTATTTGGTTTAACGTCCTGATTCGAAGCAGTTATGACGGGGGTTTCAGCCTCCATTCGCTGGGAATCGTACCAGCTACCCACATTACCCTCACCCAGCCTGGGTAGGGCCGAAAATGCTAGCCTCAGATGTTTGGAAGGAACAGAATTTTCTTTGAAAAGTCTGCTCCAACCGGGAGTCGAACTTGGGATCTCTGGACTACGGGCAGTAGTCTCAACCATTTCGCCACGGAGGCTGGAGGAGACACTCTAAGAATGGATGTGCCATAAAGTCTGTTCCAGTAGCTGAGTAAAGGCGGCACTCTTGAAATTCCAGAATCCAGAGTTTCCAGAGGTTGTGGGTTCGAAACCGAATCCGGACAAGACAAGTTATCCTATAAATAAGGCGATATATTAGTATTCATATTCATATTACTTCCGAGAAATTTCTAATATTAGAAATCAGAAGTAATATTGTGTTCGTTTTTTTGTATTATTCGTCATTCGTCAAATGAAATAAAACATTTGGGTAACACCCTGTAGAGTGAAACTCGTGGCTGCATAGGTAGTAATGTCGCGATACCTGTGGGTTTTGTTACTATAATATACAGGGTGTCGACTGTCCACTTTTTTTTTTTTTAGAAAATTTCAGAATCAACTCCTGGAGATATGAGACTAAAACAATAATTATTTTAGTATTAGAAAAAATCTAATACTTAAAAATATTTGAAAAGTCTTTAAAAAAAAACCTTTTAAGTATTAGAAAAAAATCAATTTTATATTTTACAATAGATTCATCATTAAAATAATAAAATTCAAATTTTATAGATAAAAAACATGTCTAATGGGCACAGTACTTGGAACTCTATGACACTGGCTGCCCGTCTGGATGACCAGACTTATTCTTTGGCGAAGGAAAGAAATTGATCTTCTCTCTTTTTAGTGGTAGAAAAAAAGTCCCTTAGAAAGCATTTTGAAATTTTATCATAACAAAGACACCTTGTATGGTATGCATTTTGTATAACTATGTATATTTATAAAAAATACAAGAGCCATCTGCACATGTACCTATACAGGATATGACATACATAAGTAGCATGCTGGATTTTTTTTGTTTGAAACCAATATTCATTTTTATAACTAGCAGATTACCCAAACCCATATGGCGGATTTGTCAGATGCCAAGGGCCCCACTGTTTGGGGGGCCCCGCGCCCCCCAAACAGTGCAATGCTATTACCAAAATAAGAAAAAAAAATTTCTTAATACGTGCAATGCTATTACCAAAATAAGAAAAAAATCTTTGGGCGTTTTCCGGGTACCTCTTGATAGTTTGGAATTATTTCGGCTAGTAATCTTTACCGAAGTAGCATATTGTATAATATAACACCTCTTTTTTTTTTTTTTTTTTTTTTTTTTTTTTTTTTTTTTTTTTTACTTATTGTGAACATTAAAAAGATAAATGTGAAAGAAAAACAAAAGAGGAAAAAAAAATCTTCCGATAGTAAAAAAAAAAAAAATACGATAATTTGTGCAGCCTATCTATACTACCCTGTATATTTACTATTGTTACTAATATATATAGAAATATAGTCATTAAATACATATAACGTACATAGAACTGGTAGTAAATAGGATATTGGCTTTGGAGTCTGCCTGTGCCTGCGGCAGAAGAAGAGAAGGTTTCAGGTTTGTGTTTTTTAACAGTTTCGAGTATTTCAGAGAATTTCTGAGTTCAGCATTAAATTTATATTTTTCCGTTTTTTATTGGTCCATTGTTTTAGTTTTTTTTTTTTTCATTTGCCTTTATTGTTTCTCTGGTTTTAGTGTTATTTAATTTAATTTTTTATCGTACCTATATTATTTCTCTGTTTTAGTTTTTTTTTTTACTATCGTTTATTATTTCTCTTGTTTCTTGGTCATTTTTTAGTTTTTGTTATCAAGGTGCGTCTGTGTTACGGTGTTTTAACGGTTGCTTCAGCTTTGATTAAATTAATTATTAATTAAATTCTGTCGTGTTAGCTAACGGTTACTTCATTTTTCATTAAAATATTTAATTATTTTTCTATTGTTTTTAAGGCTTCTTTTTTGTTACAACCGTTTTTCAATATTTTTTAAATTATATGGATTATTTTTTATTTATAAGGTTTTTCTTCGTTCATTTTATTTTTATGAATTAATCTTATAGAGTAATAATGCTTCAATAGAAATAATTATAAAAAAAAACAATATTTTTCTATGGAATTCAGATGTGTCATTTTCGCAATGCAACGTTTTACTTATGCAGTAAAAAATTAATAGTTTGAAACGCAGTACCTACTGATGATTTTCTATTTAAAATAATAGTATTTTTTGTTTAGTGTAAACATAAAAGAGGTAATTTTATTTACAGCTTTTATCAAAAATGAGTACCTATAGTACAAGAATAATTAGATTATTTTAAATAATACTATACAACTTGAAAAGAAATTTCTAACAGATTTTTTTAATACTAAGATAACAATAACATACCTAGTAAAATCCAATAACCATAAACTCATTTTTTTCCCTTGATATTTAATTTCCAATCGTTTCTTTGTCTTTTTCTGACAAATCCTAGATATTAAATCCTGTTTCAAAATTCGCTTCTAAATGGTCGATACATTATGATCAAGGCACTA
>CM044966.1:1465795-1475795 GCA_024516035.1 Bactericera cockerelli | reverse complement strand
TGTAGGTACTCGGACGCTACAGGTACAATATATGAATACCTATCAACCTATCATAATAGTAATACCAACCTATGATAAACAAAATACATATTGACCAACATCATCATCATAGGGTGGCGTCATCGTGAACGATGGTAGCCAGACAGTGGAGGAATGACTCAGCACCTGTACCCCTGTCTTTACAAGGAGGCTAATCATTGACAAGGGCCCCCAGAACCAAGCCAATGCAGGTCTACTCCCTGTTTATAGTCCCCCAGCCAGACCAACATACAATAATAATTAATAACACTCTTTTAAACAAAATACATTTGACTAACAAACAATAGTAATAATAATACTCTTTAGTGGAAGGTAACCATTAGACGAGGTTACTGCTCAAACTATTTCCTACCAGCCAACCCTCAGAGTATTATTATGTGGTCACGAAATCCATTGGGTAGGATTCGAACCAACGGATCCCTACGCTACCTGGATTACCAGACTAGACAACTCTTTTGGTATCCTGCAGCTATGATTCGTGCAGAAATGTGAAAAACTGGGTAGGTCAAATTTTCGACGAATACAATACTTTCCTTATTATAGGGTAAGGAAAAAATGTAAGGTAAAAATGAAAACAATATAATATACAGTAAAAAGGAAAGAAATAGATAATTAATATACATACACACAGAGGTCCTAACTGAAGGGCGGATTTATTACCTATGGCAATTTCTTCCAACCAACCCTTTGATTTATTATTATTATTACTACGATTCTATACTAACGTTCATTTCCTCTTCTTGACGGGCGGGATTAATGCCTGTGGCAATCTCTTCTACCCAACCCTTGGATTCATTATTATTACTATGATTCTATATTAACCCTCTGTTCCTCTTCTTGTTACAGGTAAGTGAGAGTCTCGTATTAGGTGCTATCCTCGGTACTCGGGATCAAAGGGTTAATGTGTTATAGCCAATAGTGGTAAGCCAGACAATTTTCCATCGAGAATGGTAAGTGTTTTTTTTTTCTTTTTCTTTAAATAAAAAAAAAGAAAAGGCCGCCTTCTTAGAGTGCTGTGCTACTCACATCAATGTTTGTAGAGAGACTCTTTCGACACCACATTCAAGCTTTGACCTAACTTGAATGTAATTTTTTTTTTTTTTTTAATAAACATGCTTTTTTGTTTTATAGGTATTAAATTGTAATAATATTATGTAGCCTCTAAAATACATAAGACCTGTTTGACTGCTAAAAATGCTGGAATAAAGGGACTTTTCAGTTTTACCTCGGCAGTATAAACAAGGTATATTCTATTCTATTCTATTTCAAAGTGTAATACAAAATCATACTAGGCCATACAGTTATGTGAGTGAACACCTCAATGTATGTCAAGTGTATGGTGCATTATGAGGAATACATATTTCTGGGCACACCTTGCTTGAATACAGGGTGTCATTGATGATTTATTTTTCTTCTGAATATCTCGAGAACGGCGCTAGCACAAACGAAAACGGCATAAAAATGGAACTTGTTCCGTAAACTTTTTAAAAAAGAAAAAAAAAATGTTTGAGACAAAAAAAACTAAATAAAGTTTTCAGGTCTGATAGGTCCTATCAGTTTTGTTCTATCAATTTCAATTTCTATCTAAATATTCTATGAACTTTATTGCAAATAAAACTTGATCAAACATGTTTAATAATAATAATATTAGGAAGAGAATGCCGTTGGCATTAGCACCGCCTTTGATCAAGTTTTGTTTTATCCTAGAGATATCGAGATTATATTCCCAAAACTTTTGTCCAACCCTGTACTTTCTTTGTACCGTTCTGTATAAATTTATATTCACAAATTATACACTATGGTCACAACTCGTCACCATTGTTTTTAAGCACGTTAGTGAAAGAACCATTTAAAGTCCAAGTCCTAGATCCAGTTTTTTGTTGTTTTATTGTTTTTTTAAACCTCTTTTGTAGACTCAAACTCTTTTGTAGACAATCTTTCTCTATCTTATAAAGTCTTTGCATTCCATTTTATTTTCAATTAAACTTTCTTTTAAGCATTCTTAATATTAATAATATCGTCTTATTTATACTGACCGATTAGGAATATTAAAGTCCCATTTTTCCAGCAGTAAGCTCAAAACTTATTATTATGTGGTGAAAATCCCAAATGGGTTCCGGCTGGGTTTTGAACCCGCGACCTCTGGAATCTCTGGATTCACAGAGTGCCGCCTTTACCACTGAGCTACTGGGACAGAGTAATATTCATGATTAAGTAGACCAAAAAATATATATACTTTCCTTATTATAGGATAAGGAAAGTAAAAAATAAGATCTTTGACTTGCCGATACAGAATTTTTTATTGTAACCGGACAATCGAGAAGGTAACCACCAGGCGAGGTTAATGCCTAAATCATTTTCTACCACCTAACCCTCAGAGTCTTATTATTATTATTATTATTCAACACTTTATTAGATATAAATGGACATATGTACAATACAATTAATAATTATTTTAATAATGAAAAAAATGGAAACAAAATATACAATAAAAAATGAAAAAGAATAGAAAAATATATAAAAACATATGACCTATAACTGAAGGGCAGGTTTATTGCCTATGGCAATCTCCTCCACCCAACTCTTTGTGTTGGGTGTGTTCACAAATTCAAATTAATGAGGAAAAATTCATGGGTGGGATTCGAACTAACGGATCTCCACGCTAACAGGATTACCAGACTATACATCAGACACCTACAAGCAGTTCACCACACACAACTTTCCCCTCCATTTGGTTATGACAAAATAAAAACGTATCCACCAAAACCACAACATATTTGAAATTATAGCGATCCGACGAATGTAAAACGCATGTGAAAAAATCATACTGACAAACCAACCATCTGGCATAAACCAAAGTAACCATACCGTTTGTGAAAATATTAAATAATAATAATAATGAAAACTATAATAATAATATACCTTACTAACAGCAGCGAAAGGCACCTAACTGTTCATGATAAAAAATATCTTTCATGTCATAAAATTAACCGTGGTTGCTAATAAAATGAAATTACTTTTTCATAAAATACCAACCTCAGTAGGTAGTATAATAATAATAATTTTATTCGGATTTTAATAATATGCATAATAATAAAATAAATAAATATATGTGTTTCTTTGTACTATTGACGTACTACAATTTTAGTGGGTAGCGCAGAATTATAGAACTTTTCCTATTTTTGATATCCAAATATCTTATATTTTTGCCTATAATTTTGACACTAGTCGCTGCTCAGGCTCACATTAAAGCAGCTACTCATTTTTCCTCACGAGGTATGAGTGAACCCCGAACACTCAAGTACAGAGCAGAAAAAAATCCTGCCCCGACGGGGATCGAATCTTTACACTCTGTATTCGGAATCATTGTTCTCGGCCTCAGAGCAGTGAAAGTTCGCGTCTCTTGCAGGAATGTCATGGCTAGATAATTATATGCTCTTGTGAATAGGTACTGTACTTTCTGGTTTGGGATTTTTAAAATGAGCGACCACAATAATTTATCAACTTATCACAAAGAACAAAAAAAAATAAGGAAAGTAAAAAAAAAAAAAATATGTCAACAATGGTGGGGAGAAAACAGCCTCCGCGTGGCGTAACGGTTGTGACTACTGCCCGTAGTCCAGAGATCCCGAGTTCGATTCCCGGTCGGGGCAGACTTTTTGAAGAAAATTCTGTTCCCTCCAAACACGTGAGGGTGGCATTTTCAGCCCTACCCAGACTCGCTTTACTAAATTTACGCTGGAACAGGGACTTGAACCACCGACCTCCAGGTTACAAGTCCGCCGCCTTATCGATCAAGGTATACTGATATCGGTTGAGTACTTTATTGTATTATTATTATTTTTGCCTATTCATATTATTGCCTAATATTATTATTAAAATTCCCGTTGATCAACCCAGAATGGATCTGAAGTCTGAACGCTTGAATAGATTCTGAAAGTCCGACCATATAGATCGGTTATACAGGATGTAACAGAGAGCCAGCCCTCGTGACCAACTTCAGTAGCTTGATCGATAAGGCGGCGGACTTGTAACGTGGAGCTTGGTGGTTCAAGTCCCGGTTTCAGCGTAGATTTAGTGAGCGAGTCTGAGTAGTTGTGACATCGCGAAAGTGATTAACACAAATATGATATTTTTTTTCAACCACTGTCCGTAGACCAAACATACCGAGTTCGGTTCTCGGTTGGGGCAGACTTTTCGAACAGAAAATTCTGTTCCTTCCAAACACGTGAGGCTGGCATTTCCGACCTAACCCAGGCTGGGTGAGGTTAATATGGGTAGTTAGTATAAGTCCCATCAAATAGAGAGTAAAACCCTCGTCCTGACTATCTCAATTCAGGACGTTAAAACCAAACAGAATCAACTGGTCACAATAGATATACATAATAAATGCCCTGGAAATAGTAAAAATAACGACACTCCATAGCGAAGGGAACCACCAGCTAACCCACCAAGTCCTATTCTCCTATCATTTTCTACCACCTAATCCTCAGAGTCTTATTATTATGTGGTCACAAACTCAAATTAATGAGGAAAAATTCATGCACATTCGAACGAACCGATCCCTACACAACCTGGATTACCACACTAGCGCGTTAACCACTTGACTACCAGTGCACTTATTTTTTTCATTTATTCACTGGTAACACGTGTTATTCCTCATGCTAGCTCGCACATACAACTCATTCCTGATGGAACATATATACCTGATTAATGTACTACCGTACAAGGTACTAGAATCAAGTCCTCATTAAAGAAGAATAACGAATCATTAACACCTAATTTCCTAATGGTCCTAATGATTCTAATGAATTAACGAGGCAAGACATTAGGGATAAGTGTACTTACTCCTAGTGGATCTAGAGGCGACTAAGTGGTAAAGTGTAAAAATTACGCACTTATAAGTATAAGTATGATTATGAATATGAGTATGAGTGTGAGTGTGAGTGTGATTATGAGTATGAGTATGAGTGTGAGTGTGATTATGAGTATGAGTATGATAATGTGTATGATTATTAGTATGAGTATGATTATGAGTATGAGCATGAGAATGAGAATGAGAATGAGTATGAGTATGAGTATGAGTGTGGGTATGAGTATGAGTATGAGTATGAGTATGAGTATGAGTATGAGTATGAGTATGAGTATGAGTATGAGTATGAGCATGAGAATGAGTATGAGTATGAGTATGAGTGTGGGTATGAGTATGAGTATGAGTATGAGTATGAATATGAGTATGAGTATGAGTATGAGTATCAGTATGAGTATGAGTATGAGTATGAGTATGAGTATGAGTATGAGTATGAGTATGAGTATGAGTATGAGTACGAGTACGAGTACGAGTACGAGTATGAGTATGAGTATGAGTATGAGTATGAGTATGAGTATGAGTATGAGTATGAGTATGAGTATGAGTATGAGTATGAGTATGGGTATGAGTATGAGTATGAGTATGAGTATGAGTATGAGTATGAGTATGAGTATGAGCATGAGAATGAGTATGAGAATGAGTATGATTATGAGTATGAGTATGAGTATGATTATGATTATGAGTATGAGTATGAGTATGAGTATGAGTATGAGTATGAGTATGAGTATGAGTATGAGTATGAGTATGAGTATGAGTATGAGTATGAGTATGAGTATGAGTATGGGTATGAGTATTAGTATTAGTATTATGAGAATGAGTATGAGTATGAGTATGAGCAGGAGTATGAGTATGAGTATGAGTATAAGTATGAGTATGAGTCTAAATATGATCAGTATATCAGTATAAACAGAAAAGCGAGACGTTGTACTAGATGTACATGAATATCAGAACATACCTGGACAGCTGTTTCGAGCTTATTGGCTCTCATCAGCAGGTAATAGTATGAGTATGAGTAAAAGTATAAGCTTATACTTACACTGGATCTTTTATGCACGATCCCAGTTTATTAAGACGTGTCAGAATTGGTATAGAAAACTTGGTACTCATTTTTGGTACGAACTACATACCTCGATTACCTAGGTAAATATGAAACGAGGATTGGTTGACTTGATATAAAAAAGGAAAATAATCGGCGTGAAAATCAAGACCTCCTCACACTAGCAAGGTCAGTTTCCGACGAAGCAAAGTGTGACGAATTCATTCATGCCAGGGAGGGCCTTATTGTTGAGGTGTTTTGTTTGGGATTACACATGTTGTTATTGACCATTATTATTATTATTTTTTTGTGGAAGGGGAAAAAAAATTGAAATCGGAGCAAGTAAATACTTTTTTTTTTACAAAAACGAACACAATACTTCCGATTTCTAATATTAGAAATTTCTCGGAAGTAATTGCTATTTCAAACGAAGTTGTGTTGGTTTAACCTCCGAAAGCATTTTTTACCCTCTAAAAACCCTCCTGATCCTTATTTTGAAAATTGAAGAAAATTTGTTATTTACATATTTACATTTCCTCTAAGATTTCTTTTTAACAGTTGACCATTATTGAATAGCTCGTAATAGGAACTATAATATCGTCGTATTTACCGATCTCAGTCGCTTTATCGATAAGGTGGCGGACTTGTGACCTGAAGGTCGATGGTTCAAGTCCCGGTTTTTTTATTTATTTTTTATTTATAAACAATTGGACCAAGCTTTATTTACATTTTTTTTTATATATACAATGAACATGGTAACATGGTGAAATAAATATAAACAAAGCCTGATCAAGGGTGGTGATAATGCCTTGGGCATTCTCTTCCATTCTCTTCCGGTTTCAGCGTAGATTAAGCATAGTGAGATTGAATATTTGTGATATCACGAAAGTGATTAACACATAATATATGATAACTTTTAACTTTGGTATCTATCTCCGCTTCACTGATAAGTATCATATTGGTGGTTGTCACTGTGGCCAAGTGGGTAGCGCACTAGGCTAACACGCACACTGACTTGGGTTCGATCCCCAGCGGGGCAGGATTTTTTTCTGCTCTGTACCTACTTGGATGTTCGGGGTCCACTCCTACCCTGTGAGGACAATTGGAGGTAGTTGTAGAGTGGGTAACGACCAGTGGAAAAGCCAGTATCTCGAGGCTTTGAATGGTCACCAGTGGAAAAGCCAGTATCACGAGGTTTTGAATGGTCACCTATTATGTCCCGCTGCATGTTGCTTAACTTCAGTGACATTCTTCATATTCTAACACATCGTCATCAACACTGTATTCAATTTCACGGTTGAGTAAGTTCTGAGTTTGGTTTGATGGCCGGATATCGCTCTTACATCAAAGTGAATATTATTATGCTTCTCGCATACATCTTTCTTGACTGGTAGTAATAATGATGCCGACCTCCATGGCTCAGTGGTTAAGAGCATTGGTTACTGACCCGGAGGTTGCGGGTTCGAATCCCGGCCGTATAGCGGAATATTTAAAAATATAAAAAAAATTTTGACCAATTTTTCTTCTAAATCTTGAATAACTCGATTCTGTTTAATTTTTTCGATGGTAAAAATAGAATAGGTTTGTACAATGAAAACACGCACTTTCAATTGGCAGCAAGAAAAAATATACAGTGTGGTTCATAAGTGAAATAGTGGCATGATATTTTTTTTAACCGAGTAAAAAAAAAAAAAAAAAAAATACTACGGATTCTTAATCCTTGTTTAATTTTACTCATTTTTCATTGGTCATATCGAAAAACCAAAATGAAGTGTTGTACGCGGTGAGCCATAATTTTTTTGCAGTAGTCAAAGAGACGTAAAATCGCACAGAAAAAATGAATATGCAAGAAAAACTTCAATTTTTAGTGAAACATAAAAGTTATGATCATATTTAACTAATATTACGACCCTGTAGATATTTTTTTAAACCATCATGTTAGTACTCAAAGTTGTTTAAAATTCAACGAAAACTTCGAATCGGGGGAAAAAGAAGTAAAAACACGAATTTTGAAACCATTTTAAATTTTGGGTCAACACTGAATGATTTTATCACTTGATTTAAAAAGTCGGTAGATGTAAACATAAAATTGAAAATGGCTCTTAAAATTCGTATTTTAGATTTCGACTTTTTGTTGAATTTTAGACAATTGTGTGTGTTTGAGTGTGTATTTATACAAAATATCTCAAGATCAGTGAGTCGTAGAGCAATGGAGTCGTAGATCAAGTTGGCATAAAGCTTTATGGCATTAGAAGTGTGAATTTCATGAAAATCCGCCATTTTGATTTTTGGTTATATCTCGAGAATGAATAAAATTCATAGATATCTATTCTATTATTAAAACGGCTACGTATGAGTTCGGTGCGAAAAATAAAAAAATGTATGAGTTCGGTGCCGCCTAAAAAAGGTCATGTATGAATTCGGTGCCGCCTAAAAAAGGTCATGTATGAATTCGGTGCCCTGGTACTTGCCCTGATGATCAGGTAATTATAGTATTTTTTTCCTTATAGGCATGGCCTTCAATTAATAAACCGAGGCATGGCCTTCATTGTATTTTACCTAACCCTACTATAAACCCAAGGCATGGCCTTCATTGTATTTTACCTAACCCTACTATAAACCCAAGGCATGGCCTTCATTGTATTTTACCTAACCCTACTATAAACCCAAGGCATGGCCTTCATTGTATTTTACCTAACCCTACTATAAACCCAAGGCATGGCCTTCATTGTATTTTACCTAACCCTACTATAAACCCAAGGCATGGCCTTCATTGTATTTTACCTAACCCTACTATAAACCCAAGGCATGGCCTTCATTGTATTTTACCTAACCCTACTATAAACCCAAGGCATGGCCTTCATTGTATTTTACCTAACCCTACTATTAACCCTAGGCATGGCCTTCAAGGAGGAAATGGACAGCCTTGCTGAATGTAACTGTCTACAACATAATCTAGGGTCAAGGGGGGTAATTACGAACGATTTTGAGCTACATTTTATAAACATATCTGTAACCCTGAGTTGCTTTTGTAAAATCCATGTCTTGTGATTTTTTTGGTATATAGACTTATTTAGCATTCTAATGGTGCATTATAAATAGTTTTGTGCATACTGCAGTATCTGTTTAGTGGTGTTCTTATTTACCCCCGCCTGTTCGCATTTACCCCCGCCTGACGGGGGTAAATGCGAACACATTATACAATATTAAAAACGAACTTTTTAATGGCAATATGTGCTTTTTATGTACAAATAATACACCAAAATTGTACTTTGTGTCTTTAGCCACCTGTATGACATATATGCAAAGTTTATGGACACACAGGATAGTGGTTTGAATCCTAACCACGAAGGTACTCAGCTCTTATCAAATAGGGTATCTCTATTTTGCAAATTATAGTAATAATAATTATTTCGTATCCGTGAGATGGGTATAGATACCTAAATCACGGTGGTGAGAGGATTATATGGACGCCCAGATCCAATGTCTAGGCTACTTTCATGTCCATTGATTCTATTTGGTTTTAACATCCTGACTTGAGGTAGACAGGACGGGGGTTTCACCCTCCATTCGCTGGGAATCGTACCAGCTACCCACATTAACCTCACCCAGCCTGGGTGGGGCCGGAATCGCCAGCCTCACATGTTCGGAGGGGACAGAATTTTCTGTGCGAAAAGTCTGCTCCAACCGGGAATCGAACTAAGGATCTCTGGACTACGGGCAGTAGTCACAACCGTTACGCCACGGAGGCTGGTAATAAAAGCATAATAATAGTAATAGTTAATTATGAGAGCTTTTGAAAGGTGTTTTATATATTTTTTAAAAAAATTTTTACAGATTTTGGTCTTATCAATAGTTTCTAGGTCATTGTCAATCTCAGATTTGTCTTCTTCTACCTTCATTTTTTTCTTCTTTTTTGAAACTGTTCCCCCTATATTTCTTTTCGTTTTCTACACTTTCATTTTTCTTCCTTTCTTTTGCTATGTTCAAGTACACAAATACCTTCATTGGGTCCAATACATTAGGTTACTAATATCTTGGTACTTCTTACAACC
>CM044966.1:1360795-1460795 GCA_024516035.1 Bactericera cockerelli | reverse complement strand
GGTTGTCGTAGAAACTGCGGGGTTTATTGCTAAATAATATGTTCTGATGTTTTCTATCTTTGCTTACTTTGTACCTTCTGAGTCTGTTGCTTTGTGCCATGAGCTTTTGTTTAAGTGTGTCGAGAAGGTTAGTGAAACTATCTTCTTTGTAATTTTCTCTGAGTTTTTCAACTTCTTTAATGATTTTCTGCTTTTTGATGTTTCCTTTGATGTATTCTGTTGTTCTAGCAACTTCTAGTCTGAGTTTCTCAATCTTTTTTTCTAATCGAATTTGCCACTTAGGGGTTTCGTTGTAGTTTCTCTTACTTGAGTCGTTGTTTGATTCTTTTATTTGATTATTCAGATGTAATATAGTGTATGCACTGCAGTAGAGTAGAGTATGTATTTCTTGAAGGTTTTTGATTGTATCAATTTTATTTTGTATGATGTCATTGATTTTTATAATGTTGTTGATGTTTCTTTGGTTGATAATTAGTTTAGGCAGGTGAGGTCTTGTGGTTGGATCTGAGTCTTTGAATGTGTTTACAGTTTCTTCAAGTTTTTCTTTTAGAAGGCATTCTTCTGATATTGTAAGTTCTTGATGTTGTGTCTGTTGCTCTTGTTGTTGCTCTAGTTGGTTGTCTTCTTGAGGTTCTTCTTGTGTCTGTTGATTAATGGGGTTGATTGTTGTTGGTATACTCATTCCGAGACTTTCTGCCGCTTTTCTTTTCGTTTTTTCGATCATGTTTTTGGTGTTCTGATCTTTTATGCTTTTTTGTATTATAACTCGTTTTTGGTCCATTAGTCTTTGAGGTGTGATTATGTCTGTATATTCAGGGTGAAGTTTCAGGAATTCTTTATGTAGGTTAATTCCGATGCGTCCATTTGAAGTTTCCAGGTGTGAGGCAACGTAATAGCAGAGCATTACGTTTTCATTCATAGTGTTGTTCCATCCTATTCGTTGCCTCGGTTTTCCCGCTTTGGTGGTTGCTGGCTGACTTTCCGGCAAAACACGTTCCGCAGGTTCAGTTTCGATCCTATTCCTTGTGGGCCGTTCTCGCAGAGTGATGCCACTCGCTCCATCATTGGTCTCTGCTGAGGGCAAATCATCATGACGGCTCCGACGACTACTTGCCCTTGTAGTCACACCGCCTTGGTTGTTATTTTCTATAGTTGTATCCACTTTTTGCTTTTTTAAAAAGGTTTGCAGATAAGCTCTGCGAGCAAGGCTCCGACACCAGTTGAAACAGCCGCCCTTTAAGGACACAGTTGAACCAGCCGCCCTTTAAGGACAGACGTGCTGTACCAGGGGCGCCCATTCTGGGTCGTCGCTTCTGGATGTTAGTTTGTTGACATGCATGTAGCCCTCCTTCTGGGTACGTGCCCGTCCTCACCGTCTAGTTTGCGCTCATTAGGTTGGTACTGGTGGAACTCTCCTAGGTTGGTTTTTTACTTATTATCTGTTATGTATTATTTTTGTGTTGTTGTGTCTGTTGTGTTGTTGTTGATTGTTGTTGTTGTGTGTCGTAGTGGTTGGTGTTGTTTGTGTGGTTGTTGTTGTTGTTGTTGTTGTTGTATTGTTAGTTGTTGTTGTTGTTGTTGTTGTTGTTGTTGTTGTTGTTGTTGTGTTGGTGTTGTTGTTGTTGTGTTGTTGTTGTTGTTGTTGTTGTTGTTGTTGTTGTTGTGTTGTGTTGTTGTGTTGTGTTGTTGTTAGTGTTGTTGTTGTTGTTGTTGTGTGTTGTGTTGTGGTTGTTGTGTGTTGTTGTTGTTGTTGTGTTGTTGTTGTGTGTTGTTGTTAGTGTGTTGTTGGTGTTGTTTGTGTTGTTGTTGTTGTTGTTGTTGGTGTTGTTGTGTTGTTGTTGTGTTGTTTTTGTTGTTGGTTGTTGTTAGTGTGTTGTTTGTTGTTGTTGTTGTTGTTGTTGTTGTGTTGTTGTTGTTGTTGTTGTTGTTAGTGTTGTTGTTGTTGTTGTTGTTGGTGTTGTTGTGTTGTTGTTGTTGTTTGTTAGTGTTGTTGTTGTTTGTTGTGTTGTTGTTGTTGTTTTAGTGTTGTTCTGTTGTTTTGTTTCTGTTCCCTGTTGTTATTGTAATATATGGTATATTTATTTACGGTAAGAATCCTTTTACAAAGTCACAAGTACATCAAACAAAAAAGAAAAAATTACAATGTTGTTGTGGTCGTTGTTGTTCTTATTGTTGTTTGTGTTGTCCGTTGTGGTGTTGAAAAGCAGCTGCAGAAACAACAACAACAACAGTAGAAGAGTACACAGGTAGTGTAGGTGTCTTTCATCAACACATAGTTGGATGGTTTATTATTACCTATACACTTATATTATACATTATACAGGGTGTAAAACTTCACTACATTACTAATAAGTGTACTTAATTTATGTTATGCTAGTTATAATATCTATAAAATCCTGTAAAATACACAATAAATAAAGAGGTGCTGTATTAAACTGTTAGCGTAATGAGACTCCCTGTCTCGGGCCGACAGTCTAAATAAAGCACTACTAGTAGTTCTGTGAACTGTAAACCTCACATAGATTCAACTATCGCATTAAAAATGTTCAATCAAGTATGAGGACATCGAGACCTTTCAATACCCCACTCGATAGGTTTTAATCAAAAAATATCAACCGGCCTTTTTTCGATTTTTTACCCAAAGTTCGGCCACCTTATAGCTTTCACGAAATTCAAGAGCTTTGCTTAGTTCAATAAAAAAAGAAAAAATCGTTTTCAATTTATACCAAAACAGCCCCTATTTGGCCCCGACTGACCTAATTCGGCCCAAAAACTATAGGTAAAAATACTAGGACCCCAATGAACGTATATAAAATTTCATTAACTTTGAAGAATCCGTTTGAGAGTTATAGCGGAACAGTCAACAGACAGAACAAAATAAAAGGAGAGAAAAAAAAAACAGAGGCTACAAAAGTACTAATAAGAAATCACAAAATACATCAGAGAGGTAAAAAAAAGTTCATCAAACTCGCCGGGAGGCGAGCGCTCGTCAAGTAGCGCCAGCCAACCGGCCTATATTAACACGAAACAGAGTTTATATGTATTTTGTTTTAATGATTTCGCCAACCAAAATATTCATAGAAAGTACAATAAAATAGAAAACTGTGAAATAACCATATTTTTACAAATTGGAATCGATCAATTTGTTTTTCTTCTAGTTCACTCATTTCCTGCTTGACAAATTTCTCTTTCACATTAATACGAGGACGTGAAGACCTAGATTTAACGTAAACCTCGCATTAGAAATCTAAAAGTACATCAATGAAATTATAAATGTTGGGATGTGCTATGTAAAAATATAAGGGACCCAATTCATACATGACCTTTTTCCTTGTGGGACCCAATACACCTATGAAATAGAATTTGGGACCCAATCCACCTTTTCCCCCATAACATGTTAGTGTTTCACCCTGTATGCAACAGAACGTTGCCTTGCGCCGGGGATAGAACCCTCGCACTTCCGGTTGTAACTTCCGGCCCAACCTCTCTGCCTATGCCTAACTGATATCGGTTGTGTTTCTATTGTTTATTTGGTTTCTACTATCTAAGTATAGGTAATTTATTATCTATTTATTTCTACTTTTACACCTTTTTTCACAGTACACTATAAATATATTACTGTTGTATTTCTATTCTCTATTTAGTTTCTACTATCTAAGTATAATTCAATATCTATTTATTTCTATTTTTACATCTCTCTGCCTAACTACTAGATATCTGTGGTGTTTCTATTGTCTATTTAGTTTCTATTATCTAAGTATACCTATTTTAATATCTTCTTATTTCTATATTTATACCTCTCTGGGATCTATTAATTATTTGTTTGTATTTTTTCTACTAAAATTTGTATCCTCTCATGCATTAAAAAAGATGAGTGTTTCACAGACTTTTTTATTTCGTAGACATGACACAGGAGCTACTGTAGACGCTTTTGGTCTGTGTTGTAGTCTGCCTATCCCGTAGTATGCCTCCACTCTGCTAAGCGAAAAGTGACACAATACTTCCCATTTAGGTGCTGGGTCAACACGAGCGCACCGGAAGGTATCCCTTACAAACAACTGTAACCAAATTTTAATTCAATTTTTTGTCGGCTTTTACCATTAAGTTACCAATGTCAGACTTTGAGTTGGATTCGAGAGATAAGGAAAGTGTTGTGGTGTCACACCAGTTTTTTCCCCCCTGATTTTTACTCTCGTCATCAAAGGGTTAATACTAGCTAATATATTACACCGGAATGCCGGTACACGCATTGTGTCCTATTGTGCGTGTCCTAGCATACTAATGCTCTCTCTCTCTCTCTCTTTATTTCTCTCTTTCTCTCTCTCTCTCTCTCTCTCTTTCTCTCATCTCTCTCTCTCTCTCTTTCTCTCATCTCTCTCTATCTCTCTTTCTCTCTCTCTCTCTCTCACTCTTCTCATCTCACTCTCTCTCTCTCTCTCTCTCATCTCTCTCCCTCTCTCATCTCTCTCTCTCTCTCATCCCTCTCATCCCTCTCATCTCTCTCTCTCTCTCATCTCTCTCGCTCTTGCTTCTTTTTTTCTCTCTTTACTTACCCATATCTAATTAAAGTAGTCACCTTTAAAGCAGGAACCCCAAGACTAAATATCATGTTGTCAAAAATACCAAAATGGGAGGATAATTTGGCATGTCCCCCGGCTGGGTTTGAACTCGCGATCTCTACATTTACAGAGTGCCACCTGTACCACTGAGCTATCGGAACAGAATATGCAAAATAATTTAGGTACCTCGCAACCTACCAGTATCTGTCCCGGTAGTTCAGTGGTCAAGGCGTCTGACTGGTAATCCAGAGGTCGGGGGTTCAAAACCCAGCCACCGAGAGAGAGAGAGAGAGACATAAACTTACTGCTGGAATAATGGGACTTATTAGTTCTAATCGGGCAGTATAAATAAGGCAATATTATTATTTTATTACTTTTTTTAAAGGTAGTTGTGCCGCGGAACCGCTTTCGCATTACTGCAGGGCACTTTACCTTTACATCCGTGCCATTCCGGAAACGGATAACTCTAATATTTTAGTATTTAAAAGTACTCAAGAACCATTAAGAAGTAAAGTGATCAAATAAAATTCAGGTTGACCTATTTAAAAATCCAAACTTGACACCTCAATTTCTGACTTTAAACCACTCTGTGTAGGTAAACCTACATTAAAAATAAAAAAAAAAATGAATGACTAAAAGCTCACAATTAGGACATGTATCCAACAACTTTTTTTCCACTCGACCGCAATTAGGATGTGGCCTTTTCAGGGTAAGGTAGTTTTGACCGCAATCGGGATATTCCGTTTTCAAAAACTCCATGAGGGGCCGAGTAATTTGAGGTGTCCTACTTTGGTGGGACACCCTGTATACATAAAAAAAATAATGACTAAAAGCTCACAATTAGGACATGTACCCTTGGTTTCTTATTTTTCAAAAACTCCATGAGGGGTCGCGTAATTTACGGTGTCTTACTTTGATTGGACACCCACTACACCTCAAACCATTCAAACCGTTCCACACAACAGCTAAGTGTGGACATACGTACATAAAATCGTGTTCAATAATTTAAAGTGGAAAAGTAATTCCAAGTTTTAAAAATTTGTGTTTAATATTGTCAGATTCGTTAAAAGTTGTGTTATTTTTTAAATATTGAAAATATTTTTTTTAACTTAAACAGTTGATTAAAATTATAGTTTAAAAATTAATTCAAATCAGTTTGATATGTTACCTTTTTTGACAAGTTGAAAGTCGTAATTTGAAATAAAATTGTGTGCGGCTCTTGAAAGAAGAAAATATAACCTAACCGTTCATATAAAATAATTGGTTAGATTAGTGTTTCGTATAAATGTTCATTTAGTGTTCGTACAAGTGTATTTCAGTGTTTAATACGTACGTGTAAACCTACTTGTTCAACAATGAACAAAAAAATGAATTTGAGACCTAGAACAAATACAAAAAAAGACCCAACCCCAACTCCAAAACCACTTCAGAAACAAAATAATAAGAAAAAAGCTAAAATACCAGATGAAATCAGTAAGAAACAACCTGCATCTAAAACAAATAAAAATAATGCAGAAAAATCCGTAGTAACATCATCTAATATTGCATCTACTTCTGGTGTAAAAAACTCTAAAATAACAACTAAAAAAATACCTTCTGAACCAATTAAACCAGTGAAAACCAGTACTCTAAAAAGTAAAAGTCAAAATAAAATAAACGAAAATGTTACCTCTAATAATAATACATCTACAAGTGCATCATCTATAAAATCAAACATTGTTGATACACAAGATACTCGAGACGCCTCCCAATCTGACGAGATACCAAAGTCAGCAATGGATCATTTCATACCTAATGAACAAGTATCTTGTGATGAGGCTAGCAATCAGATGACGTCATTTAAACATGATCAATGTTCTCAGACTATGATAGATAACAATGAATGGATAGATTGGGCTAACATGAAAGAGGGATTTCTTGATAAGATATGTGATCAAGAGAAACAAATCATGGACCTGCAAAACCAAGTAAAATCATTAGAATACTTGATTTCTCAAATCAAAGCACCCGATACTCATCAACCAGAACATGGTGTTAAGGGTACTAACATTCAACATCAATCCGAGAGTATGAACATCAACACAAAACATACTATATCGTCTTGCTATGTTATAGGAGATAGCCATGTCAGAGGACTGTCCGAGAAGATTAAACAACTAGTTCCAGAATCATGTAAGATTGAAAGTCATTTCAATCCTGGTGCAGGATTCGAGGAAGTGGCCGACATCCAATCTCAAATGAATCAAGTCAATAACATGGATTGCGTAGTACTCATGTGTGGTACAAACGACATTTGTTCATCTTCATGGACGAAGATCCAATCTGCACTTGATAAGTTAACAACCAAGTTCAACAACTGTAAGCTTTTTTGTTTAATAGGTATACCACTAAGGTATGATAATACCAGATATAACTTCCATATACATAAGTTTAATGCAAAGTTAAAAAATTATGTTTCTTCTAGGATTGGTAATGACAAATTCTCGTATTTAGATCCCTCGAAGTTTTTGAAGTACAAAGATTATGCTTATGACCAATTACATATGAATAGATTTGGTAAATTTAAAATCAGTAAGAAAATCAAGAACATTTTATCAAAAAAGTTCAAGTTTAACGTATTAAATTTAGAATATACCTCTCAGGTTAATTTCACACAATATGAAACAGTTTTAAATACTAGTGATAATAATAGGTTACATCATGTTACTGTCCCTAATCGTAGATCCTATTCTCAAGTGGTAAACCTACCTCAGTACAGTAATTGTAACCCGTTTTCAAGTGGCCAAAGTACTCCCAACAATTATGTGGACAATTCTTCTCATTTACATGTTAGGAATGCGAATACTAATAATGATTATTACAGATTAACTCAACGTATTAACTTGAGTACATATTCAAACGATAGTACCTTCACGGAATGCACGCCTATTCCGAGAATCGAACCCGGATATCAACGTTCAAAAAATCAAAATTTCCAACTTCAAGGCCTAATAGAAAAAATTTGATTACTCTAACTCAGGATCAATGTTCGGGTAAATTATTAAATATTTATTATCAAAACGCCCGAAGTATAAGAGGTAAAATTAAAGATTTTATGCTAAATGTTCATTTAAATGATTACGACATTTTAATTATTACGGAGTCATGGTTACCGGAAAACATTACTGATGTTGAGTTAGGATTGACCAGATATAATACAGTATGTTTCAGAAAAGGTGGCCACCCCCTCGTAACTTTTGAACGCGACGGAATTTTTCAACTCTGTAAAGTCCTAGGTATAGGAAGTGCCCTATGGCCCATCCTGTGGTCATATTTATTTTTGGCCCCGGTCGGCCCTTCCGGCTTTTAGGCCATATTTTTTCATTTTTCTCGCGAATTTTAAATGGAATGCTATATTTTTTATTCCTGTTAATTAAAGTCCAAGTTAGGCTGAGTATAATGAGCTTTTAAAATTTTCAAAAACCTTATCAGGGGCGGAGCTAGTAGGGTGCAAGTTTCAAAATTGTTACACCCTGTATTTCAGCGTTAGTTAGATTTTTTAGTACTTTTTTTATGTTCGTAGGTTCAAAATATTGTTTTACACCATATGAAATCAAAAAAATATTCTTGTTTACTTCTAATCAGGGTCATAGTAAGGTTTTTGTAAAAGTCCTTTTTTTCTCACGTCAATTTTTCCGTAAATTAATGGTGTTCTCGAAATTGGCATTTTTAGAGGTGAAAGTCTGCAGTGACATATGTTTTTTATGCTTGAAATCGAAAGAAAACTTAACGGAGAAGCGATTAAAATCATAAAAAAAGCCATTTAACCTGCTAGTTTTTTCACGACAGTGTCCGGTAAAGTGGGTGAATTTCGTATTGGATTTTTTTTTGTTGAGGAAACCCAATTGGCATAGAAAATAAATAATACCTAATAAGGGAATAATACTTCAATTAACATAACTAAATGCGAAATTAAATGAAGATTATTTCTTCTAAATCAGTGCCGGATAATTTTTTTTTCTCTCTCTTTCTCTCTCTGTCTCTCTCTCTCTCTCTCTCTCTCTCTCTGGTTTAATTGAATTGGTTTAATTTTCACCCTCAAGAGTTTGGTACTTGACCTGGTATTTTTTTCTCTTAAATTTCGAGATAATTAGATTTTAATTTAGAGACCTGGTATTCATTACTAGCAACACCAGTATGATTTTTTTTAATTTGGGTTTAATATCGCGTTTCAACTGCATGGTCATATCATAACGGGGGTGTTACATTCCATTCGCAAGAAACTCACCAACCTCCTAAACACATTTATCTCACCCAGCCTGGGTTAGGCCGGTTAGAGAGAGAGAGAGAGAGAGAGAGAGACAGAGAGAGAAAGAGAGAGAAAAAAAAATTATCCGGCACTGATTTAGAAGAAATAATCTTCATTTATATTCGCATTTAGTTATGTTTATTGAAGTATTATTCCCTTATTAGGTATTATTTATTTTCTATGCCAATTGGGTTTCCTCAACAAAAAAAAATCCAATACGAAATTCACCCACTTTACCGGACACTGTCGTGAAAAAACTAGCAGGTTAAATGGCTTTTTTTATGATTTTAATCGCTTCTCCGTTAAGTTTTCTTTCGATTTCAAGCATAAAAAACATATGTCACTGCAGACTTTCACCTCTAAAAATGCCAATTTCGAGAACACCATTAATTTACGGAAAAATTGACGTGAGAAAAAAAGGACTTTTACAAAAACCTTACTATGACCCTGATTAGAAGTAAACAAGAATATTTTTTTGATTTCATATGGTGTAAAACAATATTTTGAACCTACGAACATATAAAAAGTACTAAAAAATCTAACTAACGCTGAAATACAGGGTGTAACAATTTTGAAACTTGCACCCTACTAGCTCCGCCCCTGATAAGGTTTTTGAAAATTTTAAAAGCTCATTATACTCAGCCTAACTTGGACTTTAATTAACAGGAATAAAAAATATAGCATTCCATTTAAAATTCGCGAGAAAAATGAAAAAATATGGCCTAAAAGCCGGAAGGGCCGACCGGGGCCAAAAATAAATATGACCACAGGATGGGCCATAGGGCACTTTCTATACTTAGGACTTTACAGAATTGAAAAATTCCGTCGCGTTCAAAAGTTACGAGGGGGTGGCCACCTTTTCTGAAACATACTGTATATTTAGATGTGATAGGAATTATAAAGAATTAAACATGAAGAAAGGAGGAGGGGTGTTAATCGCAATAGACAAGGCTTATAAAGCATTTCCAATAGATCAAAAAAATGATAGTGGTTTTGAATGCTTGTTTGTTAAATTTTGGTTTTGTTTTAAACCCATTCTATTAAACGCTACCTACATTCCACCGAGTGCAAATGTAGAAACTTACCTGAAACTGTCATCTCACATTGATTTAGTGTTACAGAATCATAAAACTATTTCCCGTTTTTTACTGACAGGAGATTTTAATTTAAGTTCTACTCAGTGGGTAACATTGCCTGATAGTAAATATTTACAACCACAAAATACAGATACTAACGCAGATAATATTATAGAAGTCACTCATGTACATTCTTTGAATCAATATAACCACATAAAAAATGTAGACGAACGTTTCTTAGATCTTATTTTTAGTAATCTAGACACCTTATCAGTTTCTGAATGTCATCATCCTTTGAGCCCTATTGATCCTCCGCACCCGCCGCTTGCCCTCACTCTTTATTTAGATAAAGAACAACGTATGAACAATACTTTCATTAAAAAGAATATTTGTCATCGTAACTTTAAAAAAGGTGATTATTCTAAAATTTGTGAAGAAATTCATAAAACGGATTGGACATATAATTTCCACAGTCAAAATATTAACCTTTCAACTGAAATTTTATATGAAAAACTACATTCATTAATATCTACGTTTGTTCCTCTTACATCAGTACAAAATATCAAATTTCCTCCGTATTTTAACCAGGAGTTAAAACAATTAATTTTTAACAAAAAAGAAGCACATAAAAATTATAAATTATTAAAATCGTTTGAAAACTATTCTGAATTTTTATCTTTGAGAAAGAGATGTACTACTTTAATACACACATTATATAAGAAGTACTTAGAGGACATTGAAAAATATTTAGTGACCAATCCAAGATCCTTCTGGGCTTATGTTAAGAACAAAAAACAGGTACGTGATCTTCCAAGCATAATGTTCCTTGATAATACTGTAGCAAGCGACAACATTGATATTGCCAATTTATTTGCTAAGAACTTTGCATCAGTATATTCAGGAGAAGTGTTAGTTCCACCTGAGTTCCGGTCGGATCACTGGATTGGTTTGAATAAAATAGTTTTAACTCAAAATGAAGTTAAACAAGAATTAATTAATTTGAGTGAGCGGACAGCGGCGGGCCCGGATGAAATATCAGCATTTTTTTTTATAAAATGTGCAGAGTTTCTCTCTGGTCCTTTGACCCTACTATTCAATAAATCTTTAGAAACTGGAGTATTTCCTGACAAATGGAAGACTGCATACATAATTCCTATACATAAATCTGGCTTAAAAAAGAATGATATCAGATCATTTCGTCCTGTTTGTAATGCCTCAGTGATACCCAAGATTTTTGAAAAGCTTGTGAGTAACAAATTTACTTCAATTGCAAGTCAGGTTGTGATTGACAACCAGTACGGCTTTATGAGAAATCGGTCTACTTATAGTAATCTTGTATCTTTTTATAATTTTATTATTAAGAACACTCAAGGAAGCAGTCAAGTAGACACAATATACACCGATTTTTCTAAGGCGTACGACGTTGTAAGTCACAACCTACTGATTGCAAAGTTATCTTCTATGGGTGTGGCTGGGACATTGCTTGACTGGTTACGCAGCTTCCTTACAAATCGCATTCAAATTGTAAGAGTCGGCGATGCAAAATCTGACCCCATTGCTGTTAAATCAGGCTGTATGCAGGGGGGGCACATGAGTTCTGTATTATTTTTGTTATTTATAAATGATATCAAGGAAATATTCCAGAAAGAATCATTCTGGCTTTTTGCCGATGATTTGAAATTTGCACGTAGGGTTACAGGGCTAGAGGAAGTCTCTCAATTGCAGGATACGATTTCCCGCCTCCATCACTGGTGCCAGGTGAACCACATGAATCTTAATGTTAAGAAATGTGCTATTGTTACATACCACACCACTAGAAATCCCATCCTGGCCACATATCATGTCATGGGCGAAACACTGGCTCGACAGACGACGGTGAAGGACCTGGGTGTCACATTTGAAAGCAACCTGAAGTTCACGTCTCATATTCACAATATCAGAGCTAAAGCTCTTCAAATGTATGGATTTTTAATGAGACACTGCAGGGAGTTCTCGAATGTGACAACATTAAAGGTCCTATACTTTGCGTATGTCAGGTCAGTGTTAGAGTACGCGTCTGTTGTGTGGTCACCGCATTATGAATACCAAAAACATCTTCTTGAATCGGTGCAGCATAGATTTTTAAGATTTTTAGCATATAAAATAAATAAAGAATTTATTACAAAAACTCAATATAATACAATAGAAATATCTCATAACATTTTAAATCTTGAATCCAGAAGACAAATATATGACCTTACATTTCTCCACAAAATCATAAATAACAAAATCTATGCACCTGATCTCCTCAGTGAAATTCAATTTAAAATTCCTTCAAGAAAAACAAGAAATCAAGTCATCTTTAATTTAAGAAAATGTAGCTCAAATATCACTGAATATGCAACAGTACATAGATGTGAAAAGTTGTGGAACCTGGCCGGTGGTGTTGGAGGTGTGGATATATTTTGCAATAATTCTAATAAAATACTACAATTATTAGAATCAGGCAATTTACCGTTTACCATTTAGTTTATTTAGCTTTTAGCTTGTAAGTTAGCATATAATTAGTTTTATATTAGTTGTAAGTTTTAATAATGTAATCCCGCGTTTTATAAAATGGACACGCAAGTTCGTAAATTCAATTAAAAAAAAAAAAAAAAAAAAAAAAATATGTATATATATTGGTAGATATATACCTACATAATTACATATACACTATATACATTTAGCTGATATCATTATGCTATGGTAATTATGTAACTTATTTTCTGATATTCTCTGTTTGTTCCTGTTTTTTGTTTGTTTTTTTTTTTTTTATCAGGATTTGTCAAATATCTATGATTGTTTGATTGTATATCCATGTTTCGGTGACACTTGATAGGTACACACCTTGTTTCTGTAAGGCTCCGATATCCAAACATTGGTAGGTAATATTATCTATCAGGTTTTTTGGTAGGTAATATTATCTATCAGGTTTCTTTTTTTTTTTTTTTTTTTTTTTTTTTCACAGGTGCTATCAGATTTTTGTGTTGTTTACCATCTCAGGTATACGTATACTATTATTATGATTATAGTAAGCTTTATTAGATAGAAGAAAAATATATGTATACACTGAAATTATAAAGAATAACAATAAGGTGTTCTATTACTCACTTTCGTTTTTTACTATAAAGCTAAACACCCTGTAGATAACTACCTTCTTAGTACCCAGACTCGCCAATATTGGTGCTCTATACCGTCAGGCAAGCATAGGTAATGTGGTTCGGACCATGATACTTTGCTCTTTGATATCAGTACAGAATATTGTAAGCATTCCATAGTTTCTGCAAAAGTACCCACCTATAATTCATTTGATATTATAGGTACACTAGATACTGTACTTCATTTATATTATTATCATAAATATACAGGGTCCGCAAAATAAACAATCGAAATATCTAGAGAACGGTTTTATATTTTGCAAACTGTTTCAAACATGTGTTCACTTATATCAAGGGGAGAAAATTTTCTACTGGCTTTTAAATTTTTATCATTAACAGGGACGGACCCAGGGGGGTCAAATTTGGTAACTTAAATAGAACCACCCTCTGACAATTGAACACTCTTGTGTCAGCATTTTTCAAAATTTAAATCCGTTCTCTAGTTATTTTGAAGTGGGAAACTTATTTTACTGGTTTTGGATTTTTTAACATTACCAGGGGTGGACCCAGGGGGTCAACTTTGGAATAGAAAATAGAACCACCCTTTGATATAATTTAGCACTTGTTTTAGCATTTTTTCTAAATTTAAATACTTTCTCTAAATATTTCGAGTGGTTTCTTATTTTTGACGGACCCTGTATAGATACATGCATAGTCTGTATTTTGAGTAGCTAGATACTCGTACTGTAGTTCATTTATATTAGTCGAATAAATGTATATGTAGGTACATGGATAGTCTGTAATTTGAGTATTGCAGTTTCAATTCTGTTGTTGGTATCTCAACCAGAGGTTAGAATGTTAGTCCTCTTCAATACTTGAGACTGTGGTTAACTCTCTATCGTAAAATGTCCCGCCTTAATGGGGCAGTGTATTTTTCTTTGAATAATTGCTTGGGAGCTCATGTTAGTAGGTTTCAGTATACAGGGTGTCCCCTATCCCATTATTCAATTATAACGAGACATTCAAATATCTCTAAAACAACTGACGATAGAAAAAAAATGATCAAACATTAAAAGGGACACTTAATGGTGACCTCTAGGAGATGTTTTGAATGACCTCTTCAAGGTCATTTCAAGTTCCACTTTGGAATTTTAAACATCACCCACTAATTTTTATGAAAGTTTCGAAGAAAAAAAATGTCATAGAGAATAGGGAGTGCCCTTTAAAATTCCAATGTTGACCTTGGAAAAATCTTGAAAGGGTCATCCAAATTCTTCTAGAGGTCACCTATCTCAAGATATTTGAATGCCTCGTTTATAATGGAACACCCGATATACACTCACCGAATCAATTATTAGGACACTTCCTGTTTTCCCCTTTAACACCGTGTATTTCCATGCGGCTGCAAAAGGTTGTAACTTCTACTGTAGATAACATTTTCCGATGATTTTTGTTTTGTATAAAAGAAAACAGATTAAGGATTTAAGCTCATTATAAGAAAAAAAATCAGGAAAAATCATTGCAACTCATGGAAAGACAAATGTAAACTTGCAAAACACAGAATTTTAGAGGTGTTTTATTTAGAAGAGGTGTTTTATTTACACACTCAGTTCACTGTTTTATTTTTATCATTCGATTTTTCTTAAAAATACAAAAACCTAAAGATTTCAATTTCAACATGACCTACTAATACAAGGATTTAAAAAAAAACACAATTCATTGAGGATGTTTCAAAAATCTCAAAAATACGGTAAATTGAAATTTTAAATTTTTCTTTCCATGAGTTGCAATGATTTTTCCTGAATTTTTTCTTATAATGAGTGTAAATCCTTAATCTGTTTTCTTTTATACAAAACAAAAGTCATATAAAAAAGTTATCTACAGTAGAAGTTACAACCTTTTGCAGCCGCATGGAAATACACGGTGTTAAAGGGGAAAACAGGAAGTGTCCGGTTAATTCTTCCGGTGAGTGTATTATGTAAATAGGTTTTAATTTTTAGTAGGTATATGGTTTTAGTATATTTAGAAGCAATGATCAGTAGGTTTTAATATAGGTTATGTAAACAAAGTAAGGCTAGTTTTTTGTACCAACCAAGTGTATAGAACCGAATTATGACTATAGTAATAAGTAGGTACATGTTCGACTAGATTTAAAATATAGTTCATTAAGTATAGCATTCACTTTAGGGCGTTTTAGGGGCAAAACAGGATTATATTAATCCAATACTGTTTCATAATCTGGACAAAAGAGTCTTTGGGCCATATTTAGAAACAGGATTAAATATACCTAGGCTTTCATAATCCAAGCTACTAACAGCTGATATGAATTCGCTGTGATTGGTTGAAATTTTCACTAGAGGTCGTGCAAGGAACATGCCCAGAATATTTCAGCTCTATTGAACAAAAATTGCAGTTAAGTTCGACGTTGCTCAACAAATTTGGCTTCCGTTATTATTTTGAAAAGCATTTAGTAGAAAAAAAATAATTTGAGATTTTTTCGTTTTTTTTGTGTTAAAACTAACAAAGATGGCCGGTTTTAGGGACATTTTTGTTTGTTTGTTTAATAATTAATGTTTTATTTTTTAAATATAAAATACTTCTCCTAGGGACCGTCCTTCTGGAAGGGAGCCGAGGATGCAGGAAGCATTGACACGGTGATCGCCAACGCTATAGAGTTGCATTTCCTCAGGGGCCCAAATGAAACTCCAATGTCAAGCAAATTCACCTGACGGGGCCGTTCGGGATAATTTTGGGGGCCGTACGGGATAATTATGTCAGGTGAATATGCCTGACGGGGCCCCCTGGGAAAGGTTAGTGTCAGGTGAATTCACCTGACGTGGCGATCAACGTGTTAAGAGGGATTACGCGAGTTCACCAATCCTTATTCGTCCATGGTTATTGAAATACAATAAAATTCAGAAATAATAAGCACATCATTTGTACCAACTTTCATAACACTAAACCATGTCGCGTCACAATAGACTTGTATCCAACGCAACTTTCACACTGTAAAGCCACTCTTGTAGTTAACAAAGTCATAAGTATCTGCTATTCCTGCGTCATTTGATATACCACGCTGTGTTGGGAAGTTAAGCAACGCTGAGTATGACGAGGATGTGAAAGTATTGCTGGGAGATCTTGAATACATAATTAATAAAGTAAATTAGGAATTGCGTCATCCAATATCGACGTATTTATATGATATAATTATTATATTAGACTGTCCTTGCTTCTTCTTTAATGTGAGTAGCGACCAGTGGCGGAATAATAGGCAATAAAAAGATATAGAATTACAAAAATACGGAAAACTACCATAATTCTGCGCTACCCACGAAAATTGTTATTTAATAATACAAAAACACATTTTGTACAAATATGTACAGATTCCCGTTAAAGTTTATTTAGATACCTCTTTATTTATAATTAGGAGTTGGGTGGAAGAGATTGCCATAGGCAAGAATCCCGCCATTCAGTATGCTATATTTTATCTATAATAAATACCTACTATATTTTCTGTTCTTCTTGAGTTTTGTTTCCATCCATGTTTGTATGTTGATTTGTAAATATCTGTTTGTACATAAAAATTATGTTCATATTAATAAAAAGTATTCTAATAATAAATAAAATACTGCAAATAAAAGCATCTACAGTAGATTTTTTTTTTTTCAGCTAATACAGCTTAAACAAATGAAAGATCTTGCTTTAGAGAAGAGGAGAAAACAAACAAAGCAAACAAGAATTACTGACTTCTTTAGATCCTCACAATAGGCCAATGTAGTATTTACCTACGTATGTACCTAATCTGTACCTAAAATAACATTCAAATACATGTACCCCCCGTTCGTATGACCAAAATTTGCCTTATTTTACCTATACATTATGTAATTATATCGAACCCCAATATTATGAACTTTTACATTGAACCCCTCTATTATGAACTACCCCTGGTCCCAATTAGTTTATAATAACGGCGTTCTACTGTACATCCAAATGCAGAAAAGTGTAATCATCAGCACCTGTTCCATTGTACAGAAATTCCTCAATGACATTTAAATGGAGATACTGACTTTGGTACCCACCTGCCAGTGTCTTCCAAAACCAGATTGAAGGAGAGGATATCAGCTGAGAACCCCTGCAAAAATAATAATACGTAACAATGATAAATAACCACAGGATCGAACTTTAGATACATACCTACATACCCACTTCTTTGCTTATCTGATACTGGAAAGAGCATTGTAGTTAACAATACACGGCTCAATGAAAGTTGTGCTCTATCGGATTGACCTTTGACCTCTTATGTTAGCTAGTGTAGATTGGTTTGAGCGAATATTATATGTATGGAAACTCTGAGGTATAGGGTATGCTTAGTGTTAGCTAGTGTAGATTGGTTTGAACTTAAGTGTAACTAATATAAATAATAACACAATTCTGTGAAAAGTAACCACCAGGCGAGGTTTAATGCTCAAAGCATTTTCTACCACCTATCCATGAACTGGGTGAGATTCAAACCAACGGATCCCAACTCTAACTGTTTTACCAGACCAGCGCGTTAACCACTTGACTACCAGTGCACGATATATTGTATGAAAAATTAATAGACAAAATCGATAACTTAAGTAATTGCTTAGCATCCGTTTTCCCTATCTCGGACAGTACGCAATCCAAGACTTACCGCCACACAGGTATTACAAAAACTTCTATGAATTCCGCGTTTAAGTCACCGAACTATCGCGATTTATAGGAATTGTGAATAACACAAATACAAACTTCTTCTTCCTTTTACTTTTCGATGTCTTTTTAACTCTTCATTCACGATAGACCAAACTTATACCGTTTTATCATTGGGTCTAACATTGTAAATAAAATAAAGAAATTGCTCCAACTCAATTTCTTCACCGAGTCGGTACATAAATTACCCCGATACATTCGATACACTCATGCATAACATGAACACAAAAGGTCCGGTCAGGTTACCTTGTTTCTTGTCTGACCATTATAGTTCACTCTTGATTACGTACAGCCCCATTTATATTCAAATCGGAACCACAGAACGCAATAGGTAACGGAGTAAAAGGTAAAAGTGTGCAATATACGGACGTACACAAAGCGTTTGATCGTGTTGGCAAAACTGGTATCTTTCGCAAAAAATGTTATAACTATTATTATGTGCGGTAACTAGTATGCCATGAAATAAATCAAAGTAAATTCAATGCACTTTGGTCCACAATGAAGGAAGTTCGTGGTTTTGATGTGAGAATGGTTCAGGGTGGTACAAGGTTGAGTCTCTATATTTTTTATTTTTTAACACTTTTTTCATTAGACATTAGACATTAATATACAACACAGATAATTTCAAATTAACATACAATATAAGAGAAGTAATAAGAGGGAAAAAATAGAGCAAAAATAAATAAACATATACATAATATAAATATCTTAACCAAAGGACTATAATCAGCAAAAATGCTGGCCGTATCTTTGTTTTATTGTTATTTAATAAATAACAGTGTTTCCCCCTCTCCGCCACTACTCATATTAGAGCTATTCATAATTCCTCCCGAGGAAGAGTGGACCCTCGAACATCTAAGTACAGAGCAGAAAAAATCCTGTCCCGCTGGGGATCGAACCCATATCACCATGCGTGCGATACCTAACGCGATAACTCAGTCGGCCACGGTGACTTTTGAAGACATTAATCTCGTGTGACTGTGGTAAATTTCACAAATATCAACAAATAATAGTTCAGCATTTAGCGGAATCTGAAATCTCGAATACCTATCCTTAGTAGGCGAACGCTATATGAACATTAAACATTATTCTAAACATAATTATTTTTATGTTTATACCTAGTATATTAAAACTTTTACCCACTCTAAAGTCCGTATTATGGAAGAGGATTAGTAAATCTAAGTCGACCCTTAAATTTTATTAGCTGACCGATAGGTATTCTAAAATAATATGATCTTCCGTCACGAAAACTGGCCACAGCTCACAGAGTTAATATTCAGCTACAAAGCCCAGCCTCAATATGACCTCTACAGTTATTGTCAAGGTGAAAGTTAAGGGATAGTGTTCAGTAAGATTAACTAATCCTGTTACATAATTCGGGCCTAAGCCACGCAAATGTAAACACTTCTACGGAGGTAAGTCTAATGAAGACTATGAAATAATAAAAGACTCGATACTTATACAATACATAAATATTCAGTACAATACTCTGTTTATCCTACAAGAATGAGACTTAAGAGTCTCTTTACTCTCCTAGTCTAAACAAAGTCTCAATTAATGGTGTGAGCAAGTATCAAATCAAAACTATGACCAAGAATCAAGTAGGTACTTGTACCTCGGTCCAATGAGTTTTAAGTTTATGTAAATTGTAAATTTACTTCTTCAAATCAATCAAAGCGGAAACATAAATATAATTATGTAATGGAAACAGAAAAAAAACCAACCAACAAAAAAAAGAAGACAACTTTCAAACCATTACCAAATTTGGCACAGTGCTCCAGCCGAGTAGCACTGGATGACACAGCCAATATTTAATACATTATGTGCCAACCCAAAAAATGATGACTATCCCCTGGGGTCACAATATACAGGGTCTTCATAAAGTCTCACCCAGGCCTAGGTTTCTCGAAAACGACTCAGAATATCAAAAAACGCAAAAACCCGTATTCCTTTATATTTAGGGGGATTGATTTTCAGCCAAAAAATTTTTGCCTACACGGCCCCAGTCAGGCTGGGCATGGACCAACTTTAAAATCTTAAATAGAATGGTATGTCTTGTGGCATATTGTTTTAAAGGTCTTATTGAGAGAAGTTCATTACAATAAATTTCAGTGTGCTACGACTTACCGTTCTTGAGATATAGGGTCGGACGTCCTGCGTAATATCTCTATATTTTGACCTATAACTCGTTAACCGTAAATTATGGAGAAATTTTTTCTTGATAATAATAACTCCTTATAGCAAGAACTTTTGAACAAGTTAAAATTTGATTTGTTTTTTCGTTAAATTTTTTTCGACTGTTCGTCCGGCTGGCTGACGAAACCGACCAGAAACTAACATCAACAGAGTATGTCGAGTTATAACTTGTTCGAAAAGTCTCATCATAAGGAGTTATTATCAACAAGAAAAATTTTCTCCATAATTTACGGTTATCGAGTTATAGGTCAAAATATATTGATATTACGCAGGACGTCCGACCCTGTATCTCAAGAACCGTAAGTTGTAGCACACTGAAATTTATTGTAATGAACTTCTCTCAATAAGACCTTTAAAACAATATGCCACAAGACATACCATTCTATTTAAGATTTTAAAGTTGGTCCATGCCCAGCCTGACTGGGGCCGTGTAGGCAAAATTTTTTTGGCTGAAAATCAATCCCCCTAAATATAAAGGAATACGGGTTTTTGCTTTTTTTGATATTCTGAGTCGTTTTCGAGAAACCTAGGCCTGGGTGAGACTTTATGAAGACCCTGTATACAGAATCGTCTCTCAATATGAGAGACAATCATGATAGATGAAAAGCAAACATATGTGGAAAATCTACAGGGGCCACCCATCAAACTCTCCATATTAAATGCATTGTAGCGTGGTTCAATATTGAATGACTTTACTTGAAAGTAAAATCTAATCTCGCTCAATATGAGAAACGCGGCCTCTCAGGATACTATGCTGTCTCTCATTATGATCCGCGAGGCACTCAATAGAGACATTTCGCATTTACTTATCGGGTCCCGATAATCAATCCCCATAACGATAAGTTTATCGGTTTCGTGTCTCGTAGGAAGAAGATTTTTTTACATTTCGCATCATCACGATACCCGATAACGAAAACTCTAGCGCTTCTACCGGATATTCTAAGAAAGCTTTTCATCCAAACAAAACAAATATTTTTGAAATCTATATTTTCAATTCATTCTCTTTTCGACTTTTGTAGGTAACTATGTTCTGCTTTAAATCTATTCCTATATATAAATGCCAAAGTTAACAGTCAATCACTCATTCATCTCGATTTCTCAGCACTGGTATTGGTTTTATATTGTAGATGGGCAATACGAAAGGATTTTATTATATTCTAACTGGGGCGCCAGCCGCGGGGGAAAAAGAGATTCCTAGAAAGTATGTGTTTGTCTGGTGTCTGTGTGTTGTGTGTGTCTTTTTTTTTTTTTTTTTTTTTTTTTTTTTTTTTTTTTTTTTTCATTTATTATAGTGTGCGAACATTTTATTTTATGTTATATACACTGAAAAATGAAGTTAAATCACATTTTTAATTGATATAAATTCAAAAACAGGATGATGAAACTTTCTTCCTTAGAATGGTAAGTAAGGAAGGAGGTTATTAGGGTGTTCTATGTTCTACTGTTATTTAGTGGAAGATACAATGGTGAGTTTTAGGTATATACAAGGGGAGAATGTATCCTGAAGGAAAAATCATAAATTTTACAATAATAAATAAATAATAATAAAAAATATATCAATAAACATAAAAGGTAAGTTGTAAAAAAAAAAAATATGGAAATAAAGGTACATAATCGTTGATACATGAGTAAAGTATTCTACATATACACTTAGAGTATACCTTAAAAAGGAGGTAAAAAGAGGATATAGTTTTATGTACATAGTAAGTTAGTTAAGTGGAAATATTATCTACATTTTTAAGAAACATCTTGTCATCGGCAAAAACAGTTCTCAGAAGACGGGTGATTCTAGCCTTCATATTGGAAGAAGTGTCGGGAGAAGAATGGACATTTTGGAAAATGTTCTTCAGGTTGATAAGAGGAAGATTGGATTGAGCGACAATCTCCTGTTTCTTCTGGGCATTTCTGAGTTTACCCAAAAGATTGCAGAAATCGTCTGCCGTAACAGAGGTTTCCTTGGTATCAGTTATTATTTTTGATACCAAGGATTTAAAACCCTCAGAGAGTTCTGGATCTGGGGGAGGGGAGGTGGAGGTTTTTATTTTCTTCTCGTGTTGAGTTTCTGAGATGAGTAGGGATCTCTTGTTATTTTTCGGGGTCTCTGGGTTTTTGAGAGCGGGAAACTCCTCAGTCGCGGACCTGGTAGTTGATACTAGGGAGGAAGGGATGGTCGGCTCTCCCAGGGACTCTAAAGAGGAAGAATGAGAGGAGGAAAATTTCGGGAAGAAATCATTCTTCAAAGTGCTGGACTCTTCACTTATTTCCATTGCCGTGTTTCCATCCCTGAACTCACAAGGTGGGGGGAGGAGGGAGAGGGGGAGAAGAACCGGATAGATTTTCATTTAAAAGTGGAGGGGATGTGAGTTTAATCTCTTCCAATCTTTGTTGAGCTGAAAAAGTTTGAATTGATTCAGGACAGTTTTTGGAAACATGTCCTTCCTTTCCGCAGCTGAAACATCTAGGGGTGTCAAAGGATAGGTAGATTGTATGTGGGACATTTTTACATATAACAGTTATATTGGTAGGTATTTTTTCTCTGTCTTCTGTCCGAATCTGTACTTGTCTCTTGTACGCCAAGATGTGCCGCAAGCGATAATCTCGCATACCGTAATTTGTTAACTTGATGTCGGACATGAGACGGACACTTTTTTCAAGTTCATCGAGTAACAAGTCGTTAGGAAGGTGAGGAGCCACATTATGTAGGTACAAAATAAGTCCTGGGTCAATAAGCTTTCTTATGGGTAATATTTGATCATCAATTGTTACGGTATCATTTTTGGCAACGAAATCGTTTAGCACACATTGAGAAGAAAGATGCATCACTATTCTGGAACCATTTCTTCCTCCGTAGATTATTTTCTGAAAATCTCCATCAAGAAGATTTCCAACAGCAATAAAATATTTATCAATTGAGATGGAATCTACGCATGGGAGAAAGAAAGCACATTCGAGAGGGAGCATTAGGGAATCATTAACTGGCTTGGATTGAGAATGAAGAGAAAAGGAAGAACTGAAGGATGATGGAGCTGCTGGCCTCTTGTGGGAAAAAGTAGAACCTCGGGAAAGAATGGAAGAGAAAGAAGTCATAGCGGAGAATGAAAAATTTCTTCTGAGTCCACGGAATAAAATAATGTGAGTGGCTAAAATCTGGAAAAATCGCGAACGGGATTAATGAGTAATAATGATAGAAATCATGTTATTATATGAATGGGAACAAAGGTAGAAATAGAAAACACTATTATCACAGGAAAAGAAGGGAAAAAGTTCATTGAAAAAAGGTATCTAATAACTGTTTTAAACGGAATAATAGTCAATCAGACATGATTAAGCACTTCTTTAAGATACATATGCAAAAATTGAACGTTCAAAACTTTAAATAATTCGAGAAAATATGTAAATAACAGGGAGCGTAAAATTTGTGACTGCTCTGGTGAAAAGTAGGAAGAGGAATGTGTGTGTCTTTTAATTATTTTACTATTGCCAAACCTTCTCTGTAAGTACTATTATCTAGCCAGCTGATGGAGGGTTCTTTAAGGAAAGCGGGGTTGATTTGAAGACGCTCAAAGAAATGCAGTATCTCCTTGCTTATTAAAACAGAGAGCCTTTCCTGAACCAGCTCATTCAGCTGACGTTTTTGCAGTTTAGGATTTATGATCCTAGAATTCTCTGAACTCTCTGTCTCTGAGCCTGCGCGTATCTTCTGTACCATTCTGGATTTTTCTTCGTCAGGAATCGTGGCGTCAAAGAAGGCCAGGCCAACCGTCTCTGCATTTAAATTGCAGAGGTGGTTTGAAAATTTGGTCAAACTTCTGTCTGCTATTTCTTCATCAATAGTCTAGTACTTACCAAAGCACGCGACTGGGTCGCGCGACTGGTAGGAGCGACTTTAAGCAGCAAAATGGTCGCGGTCGCTAGGATCGGAATTACACCTTAAGAGACTCTGCAACATTTTGAAGTCTTGCATAGGTGCCAGCTGGGCCTTAGGGGCATTAAACCACGCTTTGCAATATACCCTAGGAATCGTCAGGATTATGTCCAAGCGCTTCCATCGTTGCTTCTAGTACTCGAGTGGCATTTCTGTCAGTCATCCCACACCGATCCAAAATCAGAGATAGCTTCATGGTTGGAAATTCCCTGGTGCCTCGCATTTTTTTGCAACCAGAAGGTCCAGGAAGTTCTTCGCTATCTTGAGAAGTGAAAATGTCCATTTACATTACATGTCTACCTGTTAGGAGTCTCAGCCCCCAGAGTCTTAAAAGAAAAATAAAACTTCTTTTCTAAAAATAATTATGGTCAAAAACATTTAATAACAGTTAGAATAGAATGGCATGTATTAGCCATGGGTTGCATTATACATATAAAAATGATACCTACTCTCGTTTTTGAGGGAAAAGGTGCCATTTTGCTCGCTCAGACTAAAAGTTTCTAAAGAGTAAAAGTTTTTGACTATAATTATTTTTAGAAAAGAAGTTTAAAAGTGTCCAGAATATAAAATAGTCAAAACAATGTAAGCTTTCATTTGAGATAAACTTAAAGACAAAATACTGAGGCGTTCCGGAGTTACGGCTCGAAGCCTCGCCACCAGCCAAAATCGCGATTTTTCCACTTTGAGCGCCTAGCGCCAATTTATTTAATATCTGGATAGACTGCACACTTGTAGGTTGGCAGATAAAACATTCTGACATTGATTTTTTAAAACCACCTAACTGTGGATCTTCCAAATGATCCATTATGGCAAAGTCCAATTCATCATCATTATTTCACCTATCTTATTCAGAAAAAAGTGCTTCTTCAATTGACATAATTACACAGAATATAAAAAACTGTTAAACAGATAAAACAAAAAAAAAAATGCAGATAAAAGAAAAAATTAATACCTACTTGCCAAAAAAATCTTAATTTATCAGAATAAAATGTAAAAATTAATTCTACTGTATGTAAAAAAATGATTTATATATTTATATATTACCTATATTTATATATTTTTTGAAATCACGCGGTATTTTGAGTCAAAAATTTCTTTATCGTTTACGAAGAGAGAACCCCATAATCCACTCGAATTATGGGGATCCCGATAACCATAACCAAACTCCGATAATTTTTGTCATGCGCAGAGACGCAAATTCGAGACTTTATCGTTATGGGGATAGGTTATCGGGTCCCGATAACTTTGCGAAATCTTACTAATGTGTGTAATTTTTCTACTTCCAATGTTCCCATTGCACTATTGTGGCCAATTAAAAATACTATATTTTCGTTGGAAGTCGGTCATGTCTCGATAAACTCACACGCGCCGTAGGCCTGGTCGCAACGCGGCTAGTAATATTATAATTATAAATATGTAAACGGGTGTTTATTAAGAAATCTTTATTATATTTATTTTTATATATTTTATTATATTATTATATAACAATATTATATAATAATATTAACAAAATAATATTATATTAATACTTTGAACTCCCCACCTTCAAGATTTATATCTTTAATAGCACAAGATTTGTATCTTTTGAAGGTGGGTATACCCTCATTATTTTTTTATTATTATTATTTTATTTTTGAAAGCAACTACACCAACACAGATATAAAGTCAACGGGTGAAATGTGTGAGGGCAATAACTGTTATTTATTGAAGATGTTTATTTTATTAATTTACACTTTATTGATAGGACATATTATATCCTACAGTACAAATAATTACAAAAATACAATATAATAGAAGAAAAAAAAAATAAAGAAAAAAAAATAACTATATATACATAATATATGTCCTAACTAAAAGGCGGGGCTAATGCCTTAGGCAATCTCTTCCACCCAACCCTTTATTTTTATTTATGAAATATAAATGCATGGAAACTTAAAAAAAAAATCGAATCCCATCTCATTTGCAAAAATCTTCTGTTGCAGACTCACCGACAAACTCGAGTCAGACCTTCTCGTCTCTCTGAGTCAGCAGATCATCAAAACCTGCTGCGTCTGTGAGAAGCTCCTCCCCTTTCACTCGAGTCAGCAATGCAGAGACTGCGCCAGTCGTGTGTGCGCCGCATGCAGCATCGAGCAGCAATGCTCGACGTGCTATCTAGATAAGTGAGTAACCGATCTCGGTAGCTTGACCGATAAGGCGGCGGACTTGTGACGTGGAGGTCGGTTGAAAGAAGTAAAAATATTATTTTAGAATAATTTGATAGTTTAGGAACCCACTCCTTCGCGAGAGAAAAAATACTACAGCTCTGGCACTAGTTTTGAAATCAGCTGATGGTCCCTACTGGACGCGAATCTTGATACATCGCGTTCCCTCTATGCCAGGGCTGCCCAACCAGTCGATCGCGGAGTGATTTTGGGTCGATCACGTCCAGAGAAATGAGTTGACGGTCTTAAAATCTAGATCTCTAAAGTACAAAATGATTGTGAACGAGGTTTTCTGACATCTCACACAAATGAAAATCCGAGATCTCTTTCATTAACACATGAGAATTAAAAGGAGGTTTCGTGACTTCTTGACAATTTGGTTGAATTCTTCACTAACCCATTCAAGCCCAGAATGAACATTGAACTTGTAGGTTGGGGGGGTCGATTGCGTTGATTATCTGAGACTTTATAGGCGATCTTCTTCTGTAAAGGTTGGTCACCCCTGCTCTATGTTATTTGATCTCAGTGTGATTAACACAAATATGTGTTAAATTTCTTTACCTACTTTCCTTTCTCTCTTTAACAAATATGTGTTAAATTTCTTTACCTACTTTCCTTTCTCTCTTTAACAAATATGTGTTAAATTTCTTTACCTACTTCCTTTCCCTCCCCCAGATCCACGACCAGTCTGCTGAGCAGTCCCGAGTTCCAGTCCCGGCTCCGGGTCAAACTCGAGGCGGCCCTGGCGTCCCTGGACCCCGCCCCCCCTGGCGGGCGCCCCCCCGCCCCCGCCCCCCCGGAGGTGCGGGACCTCATGGAGAAGCTGGTGGAGAGTTTGGTGGAAGAGCAACTGGACGAGACGCCCATCACGCCTCTGTCGGCCCATCCCGCCTGTGAGTGAACAGTTTTACTTCCGAGAAATTTCTAATATTTGAAATCGGAGGTATTGTAGGTATTCGTTTTTGTTAAAAAAAAAAAAAGTTAGCATTGGTAGGCAAGGAAGGCCATTTCCACCATACAGCCGCAGTAAACAGTTTTACTTCCGAGAAATTTCTAATATTAGAAATCGGAGGTATTGTATTCGTTTTTGTAAGAAAAAAAAAAAAAAAAAAAAAAATAGCATTGGTAGGCAAGGAAGGCCATTCCACCATACAGCCGCAGTAAACAGTTTTACTTTCGAGAAATTTCTAATATTAGAAATCGGAGGTATTGTGTTCGGTTTTGTATAAAAAAAATATATATTTTATTTGGCATTGGTAGGCAAGGAAGGCCATTCCTGCCCATCCCACCTGTGAGTGAACAGTTTTTTTTTTTTTTTTGGCATTGGTACGCAAGGAAGGCCATTCCACCATACACCCGCAGTAAACAGTTTTACTTTCGATAAATTTCTAATATTAGAAATCGGAGGTATTGTGAGGTATTTTTTTTTGCATTGGTAGGCAAGGAACGCCATTCCACCATAAGATATTAAACTTCTATACACAGCCGGAGTAAACAGCTATTTTTTTTAATTAATCATCATAGGATGGCGTCCTATGATGATTAAATAAAAAGAACCCCCGGGACGCACCGAAAAAAAAAAATAGTATTCAAAATTTGGTTACAGTTGTTTGTAAAGGATAGCTTCCGTTGCGCTCGTGTTGACCCAGCACTCAAATGGGAAGTACTGTCTCACTTCTCGCCCATCAGAGGGGAGACACACTACGGAATGAGCTACAAAATAGACCACAAGCGTCTACAGTAGCTCCTGTTTTATGGCTACGAAATAAAAAAAAACACTCATCTTAAAAAAAAGACTTAACGGCACGTTACAAAAAATCTCGTACTGTTACTGAAGTTAAGTAATTTCCATGATCATCCGGCTATACCCGACCCCACTCAGGGTTGGTGAGGTTAATTTGACTAAAGTATCTCCTGTTTCATGACAATGAAAAATAAGCTGTAAAAAAATATCTTTAAAATATATCGAAATTTTATTCTATCTGTGTGCTTTTTACTCTTCTTATTCTATCATGTGCAGTATGCTATCAGGAAAGGTGGGTTTTTAGTGGGTGGAAACCCCACACCCCAGGCTAAGACCTGGGTGTCTTTAAAAGATTTTCCCCGCCCTTCCTTAAAAAGAAAATCGAAATCTCTTGAGCTGAACCACCATAATTCTGTCTATGTGTCTACCATCATCAGATGTGAAACTGCACACGAAGTACCACGCGCTGTTTGTGCACTATCTGATAAAACTCTCGCGCGCCCTACACAAGTACCTGTCCAGTAAGTTCTTTTTCTGTGTGAATAGGCCCCAGCACAACAATATGATTGACACCTAAATTAGATCCTTTCTGTGTGAATAGGCCCCAGCACAACAATATGATTGACACCTGAATTTGATCCTTTCTGTGTGAATAGGCCCCAGCACAACAATTTCATTGACATCTGAATTTGATCCTTTCTGTGTGAATAGGCCCCAGCACAACAATATGATTGACACCTGAATTTTATCCTTTCTGTGTGAACAGGACCCAGCACAAAAATATAATTGACACTTGAATTTGACCCTTTTTGTGCGAATAGGCCCCAGCTCAACAATATGATTGACATCCGAATTTGATCTTTTTGTGTGAATAGGCCCCAGCACAACAATATGATTGACATCTGAATTTGATCTTTTTGTGTGAATAGGCCCCAGCACCTATATTTAATTGACTCCTGACTCATTTTTTGTGTGAATTTCCCCAGCACTACAATAGGATTGACTCCAGTCTTATATCGTGTTTGAATACGCGCCAGCGCAATAATTTCATTGATTCCTGACTCATTTTTGTGTATGAATAAGCCCCAGTACTACAATTTTATTGACACCTGTATTTGACCATTTTTGTGTGTAAATAAGCCCCAGCACAACAATTTCATTGACACTTAAATATGATCATTTGTGTTTGTGAATAGGCCCCCAGCACAAAAATTTCATTGACACCTAAATTTGATCATTTTTGTGTGTGAATAGGCCCCAGCACCATAATTTCATTGCCAACTGAATTTGGTCATTTTTGTGTGTGAATAGGCCCCAGCACCATAATTTCATTGACAACTAAATTTGGTCATTTTTGTGTGTGAATAGGCCCCAGCACATTTTTTTTTTTTTTTTTTGCATTTTTTTATAGGAGGTATTTTCCGAGTCTTGTGTGAATCCCTAGCACTGCACTTATGATAATTTGGTTTTTGGAGACGTGGCAGCATTTTCTTTATTCTTTCTCGTGGGATTATATTATGAGCCGTGTACGTGTATTTCTTTGGATAAATTTTTTTCCAGGTTCGATATTTCCAAATATTTCCATTTTCTTCCAAGTTTAGCTTCCCCACTATTCGTTAAAGAAAAATGCGTTTCGGTACTTCTAAAGATTAACAATGAACTTAACCTCTGTAGCTTAACCTATAAAAGAAATGGAAGCAAAAATTTTATAAATCCATTTTGGTTAACCAAATTGGAAGAAGATTTTTCCTCTTTCAAAAGAAAAATGACTTTCTTCCAGTTCGTCTATTTATTCCATTTGAATCTTCTTTGATTAGAAAGAAAAATACAGCTATGGATAAGTATTTACGAACAATGTTGCAAGTTGACAATATTATAGCTTTCTGTATGTTTTTGATTACCATAAAGTTGTGGATAATTTTAGGAACTTGATGTAGGAGAGACTTGGTTGCCTTATTATTTGTGTATAAATGTATTTTAAATGATATTATGATAGGTAAAACATGGACTTGGTCTAATCCATACAGCCGTTTCACTTCTTCTTTTAAAGCTTGGTATTTGGTCACCTTTTTATCGTAAGTTTGATGAATGTTTTTATCCAAAGGGACAGAAAAATCAATTATCATATATAGCTTTTCTGTCAACATTGTCGGTAGTGAGAGTATCAGACTTTATTATGAATGACATGGCGATCAGTAGTAATTGCCATGTTGTACAAGATTTTACAATTATTCACCTGGGTAACATTTTCTGGTTTGTATTTGTAGTAGGTGACTTTTTTTATTTATTTAGATAAATTATATTATTTAGAATCAATATACAGTTTACATAGGAACACTTTCCCTAAGCTAATACAAAAAATGTGGGCTTCTAAGGATTTATTATATTATGCTTTATTAGGTAAGACAAAGTAAAATATATACAGTAAATACAATGAATTTAAAAAGAAAAAATAAATAGATTGAACAAAAAACAAAGAAAATAAAGCTGGAAGAATGAGTCCTAACTAAAGGGCGGGGTTATTGCCTGTGGCAATCTCTTCCACCCAACCCTTTTTATAGAGATTCTATTTTTCTAGATTGTCTCTTTTTGAGATTTCTTATTATTATTATTATTGTGTTGCACTTTAAAAAATAAATAAATTAAAATTAAATTAAATTATTTTATTATTTCTAGACAAACCAGTGGCGCCCTCCGAGACAACGGGAGCTGTACAAACCCAACTCAAGTCTCTCATTGTGCAGGTGCTGAGAGAAGCTAACAGTCTGCCTCCATTGCAGGTAATAATAATTATGTTGACCGAGCTCCTAATGGGTAAGTATTGTGTCACTTCTTGCCCATCAGAGGGGAGGTATACTACGGGATGGGCAGGCTACAACACAGACCACAAGCGTCTAGCTCCTGTTTCATGGCTACGAAATAAAAACGTCTGTGAAACACTCATCTTCAAAACAAAAACAAAAAAATCCCAGCGAATGGACGGTAAAACCCCCACCCTAATCAGGACGTTTAATCAAATAAAAATGTTGGCATTAGGAAGAGCATCCAGCCAAGAAAATGTGCCACAACCAACCAACTTCAACCATGAGGTTGAACAATGCCGACCCCAAGTAGATTTGGGAAAAGGCAAAGTTAGAGAAGAAGAAGAAAAATATGATCTCTATTACCTATTTCATTAAAATAATTCATTTTTCGTTTTTTCCATGAAGAACTGGTGTAATTTTAGGGAATGTGAGTTGACCGACTAGTGATTAACATGAGTATTCATTTTTACTATAACACAGTAGAGTTCCAAAAAAGTAGCCTTATTATTAGAACGACCTCTGTTAGATCTCTATTCTGACCAGTTGATTCTATTTGCTTTGTTTATAATTTCAGTTGAATTCGTCCAAGGAGTCCAGCAATGTTGATAACTTAAAATCCAAAACCTACGAGGACATACTCGCCACAACAATATTGAACAAGGTTAGTTTTTTTTAATTATACTATTACTGTTTTTTTCTATAGGGCGTAATTTTTATTATTATTACCATTTAACACTTTATTAATATGGACATATACGTAAACACAGATATTTACAATATACAATATAAGAACAAGTTAGAGGAGAAAAAATGAAAAAAAAAAAACAAATATATACATATCTCCTAAGTAAAGGGCGGGTTTATTGCCTTTGGCAATCTCTTCCATCCAACCCAAGGCGTTTCACACCTCGGCAGAGGTGTTTGATTATTATTATTTAATTCTTTATTGATATGACGTATGTGTACATGTACAAACAAGCAATTATAAAAAAATACAACATTTAGAACAATTTAAACAAGAAAAGAAAAGATAAACAACATCGATAAAAAAAAAATATACAGATGTCCTAACTGAAGGGCGGTGTTATTGTCCCTAACAATCTCTTTTTTCCTAACCCTTTATGATAATTCCCTGGAAAATCATGCCTAATATTATTTCAATATGAGAAAAAGGTTAGAGATTAAGACATAGTCAAATATCTCGGAATTTACTGAAGATAGTGACCCCTTCAAGGTTATTTCAAGTTCAATTTTTATTATTAAATGGAACTTTGCAGTCTGTATACCACCCTATATATCTTAGTTCAAATTTGAAATGTACTTATTTTTACGAGTTGATTTTGCTCGGAACATTTTTTGATTCGATTTAAAATTTCCGAAAACTCTTTTAGGATGCTTTTTTTGTTGTACGAGTATTTCAGTTTCTGGACAAAAATCATAAAAATGTGTCCAAAACCTTTCAGAACCTCCCATAGGCCCAGAGTTGCAGCACACGGTGAAAGATTTTTCTAGAAAATTTCAAATCGGATCAAAAAATGTTTCGGACAAAATCAACTCCTAGAATTATGTAAATTTCAAGTTTGAACTAGAAAATGAGGGGTTCCATTTAAAAAATACAAAACCAAAGTTGAACAAAGTTGAAGAACAGTATTAGATCCACCCCTTTGAGCTATGAAAATCATTACCTACTGAACATATTTTCTCTATCTTCAGTAGTTTCCAAAACTTTTTATTATGTCTTTTCAAATGGCTCACAATATTATTTATCATTTGATTTGTTTACACATGGTCATTTAACAAACTTTTATATAATGTTATTATTATTTTTTTTTTCCATATTTACTTGGGTGGAAAAAAGAAGCACAAACATATCCCAGAAAAATATAATAAGTATAAAATTTACATAATTTGTGTTTAAACGTAATGTTCATATTATGTCTTTTTTCCAAATTAACATTTTATCTGCAATCTCTTCAAAAACTGAAACTCTTTGCAACTTTCCTTCATTTGCAAAATTCAATATCTCCATCAAAAACTTTATCAAATTGTGTCGTCTCGTCTTAATCAAGTCAATGTCTCTTTTACATTCTTCAAGAGGTTTGTTTAATTTTAGAGGTTCTCTATGGTGTAGTTTGGAGTTTGTGATGCTCCTATTTTCAAGGTTTTCATTGGTTAGTTTAGATGTTTTGAGATTTTTATCAAGTAACCTATTATGATTTTCATTGATACCTTCTTTTCTGTTTGAGTCAGATACATTTCCATGGTATGATTCAAAAGTATTCCTTTTTTTATCTCTTTGACTGTAAAATTGGTAATTTTTTGCATTTTCATTTGTTGATTTTACATTATTTTTTCCCATATTCTGATTAGGTAATATATTGATTATAGATGAATCTTCCTCACTTGGTAATATATTTGCAGTTAGTGCATCCGCCAATATTTCAACACCCTCTCGCAGAAACTCCTGCAGCCCATGGCATTCAACATCTATACTTTTTGTCTCTTCGTCAATCCTATTGAAAAATTCTTCTTCTGCCTTCATGATGGCTTCTAGAGCTGCTATTTCATCATCAGCCTCATTAATTTTCCTTTGCAATTCTTTACTGTGCTCAGCAACTACTAGTGTTTTGTCTTTGAAGTCCAAAAAGCTCGCGTACTTTGCTTTCATTTTGTCTCTTTTGGTATTGAGCACTTCAAGTACGTGTTCATGGCCAATGATAATTTCATATTTTTCGTTTAATGTCCCTCTGATTTTATTTTTGTTAACTTGAAGCATCTTAATATTATTTTTCATGTTTTCGTTGGATTTAACAAGACCGAATACTTTGGCTTTCATTTCATCGCGTACAGTTTTGAGTTTTCTGTTTTCACACTGGATGAGTTCCATCACTTTTAGAGGTTCTTCTGTAGAATTGTCTTGGATTTTTAAAGATCCATTTTCTTTCGTAGGTTCTTCTGTTATACTGACTTGTTTTATTAGAGATTCATTCATTATTATTAAGTCCTCTAATTTTGATAACTCATCTACCTTTGAGTCCTCGCTTTTGAGTTTTTCCAGGTGTTCTAGTTTAGCTTGAAACGTTTGCAACTGCTCTTCCGTTATATTTTTCATTTGTTCTATTTCCTTTTTAAAAATAAGTCTTTCACGTTTCTTATTTATTTTATCTGTGTTACGCTTTTTAATCACAGGTTGTTTTGTACTGACACATTTTTTTAACAGCGTCTTTTTAAAATTTTCAACACTTTTTTGTGCATTTGCTTCTGCCGCCTCTTTCAATCTGTCTCTAATTCTTTTACGAATATTCCCTTTTTTCGTTTCAATCTGAGTTGTAGGAGGAGCAAATATCTCTTTAAATTTTACCTGGAGATTAAAAACTTCGTTCGATACAGCTTCCAATTCTCTGTCTTTGGGATGATCATCCAAAACTTTTTTCTCATGTATGATCAATTCTGTTGCTGCTTTCAATTCTTCAGTTAACAAGCTATTCAATTCCCTGAAACGATCTATTTCATCTAACTTCTGCCGAAATTCTTTTTCGTATTCTTTCAGATCTTTTCGGTCTTTGTCTTTCGTTCCTCTTTTTACAGGTAATCGCATTTCAATCCCTCTTTTCTCAGCATCCTTTTCAAAACGTACTTCCCCTTTCTGTTCTTCAATTTTCTTTAGTTTTCTCTTGTTCCTAAAATCTGAGGATAGCAATGTGAATATTCTTTGCAATAATTTCCATCTCGTTTTTTTCTCTAAATCATCTATTTTCTCTGTGTCTGGCTCTTGCTTGGCTGTCCAAAATTCGACAATGAATGCCATCATTTTCTCGTACTCATCATTGTCGAATTCCTCCTCCTCCTCTTCGCTGTCCTCCGATGTGCTAGTCACGTCTGACTGCATGCTCTCGGCGCTTTTATTTTCCTCAAGATCCGATCCTTCTTCGGACATGTTGATTTCTTTTTCAGACATCTTAAAATCTTAAAATTTGTAAAATTAAAATTTCCACTCTAAACCAATTTTCAAATTAACTAATTGACTTCGACTCAATTATTTCAAAACTTGATCAAATGAAAATTGAACTTGAAAGTAGCATGTTCAGCCAGGACAATTTAAATATGTGTGTTGCTTCACAAAATAAAAAATGATCATTATTATGTTTTTATAGAAACGAGCACAATACTTCCCATTTCTAATATTTCTGGCTTAGTAATATTACTAAGCCAGCGCAGCGTTTGCAAGTTAAATTAAGTTCAGTGATAAAAGCGGCACTCTGTGAATCCAAAGATTCCAGAGGTCGCGGGTTCGAAACCCAACCGAGACATGACAAGTTATCCTCCCATTTGGGATTTTTACCACATAATAATACGTCTTGAGCTTACTGCTGGGATAATAGGACACAATAGTTCTAATCGGGCAGTATAAATGAGGCGATATTATTATTCCCCACTCTTCGTGAAAGAACGTTTCGGTACTTTTGAAAATAAACAATGGACTTGAAGCAAAAGAACTGGAAGCAAGAATTTTCTAAATCTATTTTGGTTAACCAAACTTTTTTTTTTTTTTTTTTTTTTTTTTTTAAAAAAAAGATGAGTGTTTCACAGCCTTTTTTGTTTCGTAGCCATGAAACAGGAGCTACTGTAGACGCTTGTGGTCTGTGCTGTAGCCTGCCCATCCCGTAGTATGCCTCCCCTCTGATGGGCGAGAAGTGACACAATACTTCCCATTTAGGTGCTGGGTCAACACGAGCGCACCGGAAGGTATCCCTTACAAACAACTGTAACCAAATTTTGAATACAAATTTTTGTCGGCGCGGGGGTTCGAACCCGGGACCTTCCGCATGGCAAGCGAGTGCTTAACCACTGAGCTATTCGTGCGCTTTTTTGAAAAGAAAAATGACTTTCTTCCAGTTCGTTCATTTTATTCCAGTTGAATCCACTTTGGTTAGAACGAAAAATACGGCTCATGTTTCATGATTTGTGAATTCCCTCTGTTCCGCACAGATTGTGGAGAAGTGTCAGCACTCGAAAACGGTCACCAGTTCCACAGAGGATCGCGACGCCTCGGGAGCTCCTCTCAGGAGCGTCAACACGTCTGTGAAAGCGACGTGCGAGTTCAAAATCGGCCCGCTAGAGTGCGCTGGTGGTGGAATCCAAGATGGCGAAGGAGAAGATTGTCAAGATGGCGGCGCACGAACGGAGGATCGAGAACGCGTGTGGAGCAAAGGACGAACGAGTCTTCTGTGTACAACGGTAAGTTGTATTTTATTATTATTTTTATTATTATAGTAAGCTTTATTAGGTAGAAAAAAAATATATACAGTAAAATACAATGTAATCATAAAGAAAACAATAAGATTAAGCAAAGATACAAGAAAAAAAGAAAGAAAATGAAGTTAATGTCCTACCTAAAGGGCGGGGTTATTGCCTGTGGCAATCTCTTCCACCCAACCCTTGTTTAATTATTTGGTATATTGGGTTCCCCGTGGGAACCATAAATTTTAATAAAAAAAACGCTTGCATACGAGTCTGCAACCATTGGGACATTTTCATCTTTACTATTCAAGGTCTAAAACTTAACTGACCAAATTTCGTATTGTGCGCATGACACATACTTTTTCTCTTCTCTCTTTTTATAATTTAATATTTCGTTACATAATTTCGTTACATAATTTTGGTTATGTGCCAGAGCAAAGACATGAAAATGTCAAAAATAACAATGAAAAACTAGTCACTTTGGAGGTAGGCTGGGCTTGCGGGAGTGACCGCAGATCGGACATTTTGACTGCAGTTCGGAAACTCCGGAGCTTGCACTTCAGGTGACCCGGGTTTGAATACCGGAGAGGTCGGAACTCTGTACTTTGAATGTCGGAGCCTACTCTATCCTGGGCAACAACCAGTGGCGGCATTACGAAATTGATTTTGAAATATGATGGTTGGGCGCGTTGGAGATATGATGCATTAGCATTATAGTTCTCGTAATGTCGATGCTACCCACTTAAAATTGTGACATATTAACACAAATAACTAAGTAAGTAAGTAATTTGTTTTATTTATTATAAAATACAAAATATAAAAAAACGTCAAGTTAAAAAATCTTATCCTAGGTCTGAAAGCAACTATATGAAATTCTTATCAATGCTAATTACTAACTGTTTTGAGTTCATTAATCAAGCTCATGCAATATAAAATTCCCAGCACATAAATGGGAAGTATTGTGTCACTCCTCGCCCATTAGAGGGGAGGCATACTACGGGATGGGCAGGCTACAACCCAGACCACAAGCGTCTACAGTAGCTCCTGTTTCATGGTTACAAAATAAAAACAGCTGTAAAGTACTTATCTCAAAAAAATAATATCATTTTTAATTCTTTTTAATGATAATGATTAATGAGCAAAAGACACTCGTAACTACCGCTGAGTTTTGCAAAGATACCAATATTGACAGAGAAAAGTGAAAATTTCTTAACCATTGAAACATTCCATATTTTTCCCTACAATAGGCTTTCCACATAAAAAGAAATTGTTTTTCGGGAATTAAAAACGGCTGTGAAACACTCATCTTAAAAAAATCCAAATAAATTCATTCCCAAACAAGAAAGAAACCTGCCAAACAAGACAGAAACATGTCTCTTTAAATCTCCCATTATTTGCATCATGTCAACATTTAACACCCTGGAAAACCAAGCGGATATTTTCCAGTAAGGAAGAGACCAGCAACAGTTATTGCCCTCACAGATGTCACCCGTTGACTTTATATCTGTGTTGGTGTAGTTGCTTTCTTCATCATCATAGGGTGGCGTCATCGTGAACGATGGTAGCCAGACAGTGGAGGAATGACTCAGCACTTCTACCACTGTCTTTACAAAGGGGCTAATAATTAACAAGGGCCCTCAGAACCAAGCCAATGCTGGTCTACTCCCTGTTTATAGTCCCCCAGCCAGACTGCTAGACTACTCCCTGTTTATAGTCCCCCAACTAGACCGCTGGTCCACTCCCTGTTTATAGTCCCCCAGCCAGACTGCTGGTCTACTCCCTGTTTATAGTCCCCCAGCCAGACTGCTGGTCTACTCCCTGTTTATAGTCCCCCAGCCAGTCTGCTGGTCTACTCCTTGTTTATAGTCCCCCAGCCAGACTTTCTTGAATAATAATAAAAAATTCCCATCCCACTCACTCCCAATTCCCAGGTGGAGCACATCGAGGAGGTGATCACGCGCTACTCACCCAATGAGTACGAACAGGAGGAGAAGGAGGGAGACGTGAGTCACGCGTGCGTCACGGATCCACCGTCACGGGGCGTGCCAGGTCTGTACGGCGTCACGTATGAGGGCGACAGTCACAGGGCCCCGTGCCCGGAGCTGGGCCGCGATATTGTTGACGGTAAGTGCTCAATCCTCCACTTTCTAATTAATGAAAGTTTGAGTAGTCACTGTGGCAGAGCGAGTTAGCGCGCTAGGCATTGCACACATGGTGACCTGGGTTCGATTCCCAGCGGGGGAGGATTTTTTCTGTTCTGTACTTGGATGTTCGGGGTCCACTCATACCTCGTGAGGAAAAATGAGTAGCTACTTTAATGTGAAGCAGCGACCAGTGGCAGAATCTTAGGCAAAAAAATAATACAAGATATTGTAAATTAAAGTGGTAAAGTCCTTTGATTCTGTGCTACCCACTAAAATTGTGACATTATAACACAAAGAAAAGCATTATATATTGAAAGTTTGAAAAAAAATAAAAAAGTTATCATATTTGTGTTGATCACTTTCGTGATGTCACGACTACTCAAACTCGCTTTACTAAACCTTTGCTGAACTTGGAACTTGAACCACCGACCTCCAGATTACAAGTCCGCCGCCTTTTCGATCCAGCTACAGAGGTCGGTACTTTCTAACTATTGAAAAAGAAATACATATATTTTTATCCATCTATCGGTAAGTGTTCCTCTCAGATGGTAAGATCAAAATAGAACGCTTGAAATAAAATTTTTAAAAAAAATAAAGAAGAGAATGCCGTAGGCATTAGCCGTAGGTTCTGTTGGAATTCAGTTAGGTACATTGTTAAAAAAGTTAAGTTATACTCGTATTTGTGTTGATCACTTTCGTGATGTCACAACTACTCAAACTCGCTTTACTAAATCTTTGCTGAACTTGGGACTTGAACCACCGACCTCCAGATTAAAAGTCCGCCGCCTTATCGATCCAGCTACAGAGGTCGGTACTTTCTAACTATTGAAAAATAAATACAAATATTTTTATCCATCTATCGGTAAGTGCTCTTCTCAGATGGTAAGATCAAAATAGAACGCTTGAAATAAGATTAAAAAAAAAAATAAAAGAAGAGAATGCCGTAGGCATTAGCCGTATTTGAAAATGCTATTGCTCTCTCAGTATTATAAAATAAATATTTCGTTGAGTGCCCAGCATTGTCCAGCATTCTCAGTATTGGCTCTGTTGGAATTCAGTTCTCTCAACATCGGAATAGAAATCATCAACAATGTATTCTGAATCTTAAACGAACAAATATACAATGGTGTCAAGCATCTCTCCCTGTTGCTTTTGGTGGCCTTGGGATACGAAAGCTTTCAGATATTACACTACCGGCTTTTCTTACATCTTTAAAAAGCGTGAAACCTTTAGTTTCCAAAATTTTGAACACACCTGAAAATGATTTTGAAACATGCTTTACAAAGGAATGTTATGATGAATGGAATATCAAATTTCAGAAAACACCTGAAATTCAATCGAATCAGAAAAGCTGGGATGATATTATTATTGAAAAAATTGTTGATGAAGATTTAATTTTTTCTGCAAATGAAGATAAAGCCCGCTTCAAAGCTCTCCAAGAACCAGAATCGGGAGCATGGTTACAAGCGATTCCTTCCAAACAAGTTGGCACTTTTGTTGACAGTAAATCATTCCGGATATGTGTAGGACTGCGGCTAGGCTCTACCCTTTGTAGGCCACATCCTTGCATCTGCGGTGAAACTGTTGACGAAAGAGCCATCCATCCTTTGAGTTGCCAGAAAAGTACAGAGAGATGTGATGGGTGCAATGAAAGAATGACTGTTTGCCATGCGTTAAATTGTAAGAAAGGGGGGTTAGTAAAACATGGACATGACAACCTCAGAGATGATGGTGCTGAACTTGCCAAATTAGCCTTTCCTTGTGTTAGCATTGAACCTGTTATACAAGAATCCTCGGGCCTCCATACTCCTGCCCTGATTGCTGACGTCAAAATAGTTGGACTCTGGGAGTCAGGAAGAACTGCGTTTTTAGACTACAGGATTGTGAATCCCGACGCTTCTTCCTACACTTCCAGAGACTGGACAAGTGTAGCTCACCAACACGCCCATGAGAAACATTCAAAATATGATCAGGCATCTGAAGATGTAAGGAGTACTTTTACTCCCATGGTTTGTTCCACTGAAGGTGTACTCCACAAAGAATTTGAGAAGGTCCTTACAAGAATTTCGGCAGTGTTGAGTTCCAAATGGAATAAGTCCTTCAGTGTGGTGAAAAATTTCGTATGGGTGAACAACCAATTCTCAATCATAAGATCAATAGATTTGAGAATTAGAGGTTCAAGAAAAAAAATCAGACATTATTCTGAATATGTTTAATATATGTAAAAAAAAAGAGGAAAGAATTTTAAAGATATTCAATAAAATTCAAAGGAAATTCTTAAGATTTTTGCCATCAAACAGACTAGCCAACCCTTACAAGCCAGGCTAGCTTGCAGTTTCCTAAGGGTTTAATGGCTTATAAAGAAAAGTCCAAGTTCTCACGATGGTTTAAAATTAAAAAAAAAACCCTCACACTGATCGATGTTCCTTGTCAGCTGGAACCACCGGGTTTATGTCCTGAAAATATATCTAGACCCGATGGAATTACAATCGTGCCATGGTCCAACGGGCAGATTTTGGTATGGGATGCTACATGCAGCGATACCCTAGCACCCTCAAACCTTCCGCTTACCAAATGTAATGCTGGAGCAGCCGCAGAGAGAGCATGTGTAAATAAACATAGAAAATATCTCCATCTAGAACGACAGAATTACATTTTGAAAGCTTTTGCGATTGAAACAATGGGGCCGATTTGTAAAGAAGCTAAACAATGGCTAGAAGAACTAGAAAGATCCATTGTAAAAAAGACTGGAGACCCAAGATCGGGAAATTATTTGCTGCAACAGATAAGCCTTGCAGTTCAACGAGGCAATGCTGCAAGTGTTTTGGGTTGTCACCCAAATGACGATGTACTGAATAATGTTTTTTATGTTTAGTAAAATATATAATAATATTACCATTCATGAGAGGTGACAGATACGAATCAACAATAATATTTATATTTTTAATATTAATATTTTTTTTTTTAACAAGAATTGACGGGATGTATTCCCATTTGTTTGCTTTATAGATCTATAAAGCAATCTATAAAGCAAACATACAAAACAATGTATGTTTGCTTTATAGATTGGGAAAAGGCATTTGACCGAGTAAATTGGAATATTCTTTTAGATGTACTGAAGAAGATTGATGTAGATTGGAAAGACAGACGAATGATTAGAGAACTGTACAAAGGTCAGAAAGTAGTTGTGAGAGTTGAGGATGAAGAAACAAAAGAAATTCTGATCGGGAGAGGAGTGAGACAAGGATGTAATATGTCACTAGCTTTGTTCAATTTGTATGCTAAAAAACTGTTAGATGAAGCATTACATACCTGTAAAGGAATCTCTGTTGGTAATGAAAAAGTGATGAACATAAAATATGCAGATGATCAAGCTGTTTTGGCAGAAAATGAAAACGACCTACAAGATATGGTAATGAAAATTAGTGAGACAGGTAAAAAGTTTGGAATGAAGATAAATGTCGGTAAAACAAAAGTGATGAGAATAGGAAAAACTGAAGAGAGAGTAAAATTAATACTAGAAGGACAAGAGCTGGAACAAGTAAATCATTTTAAATATTTGGGAGGAATGATATATTCAAATGGAACATGCACTTCAGAAATCAAAAGCAGAATAGCAATGGGAAAAACAGCATTTATAAAAGTGAAAGATCTACTTACAGCAAGAAAAATACCTATCAAAATCAGAAAACGATTTGCAAAATGTTTCATTTGGAGTGTGGTATTATATGGATCAGAAACATGGACATTGAGAAAGAAAGAAGAGAAATACCTGGAAAGCTTTGAGATGTGGTTGTGGAGAAGAATGGAGAACATCAAGTGGTCAGATCACGTAAGAAACGAAGAAGTGCTGAGAATAGTAGGGGAAACAAGAACAATTTTAAAGACAATAAGGAAAAGAAAAAGTAACTGGATAGGGCATATATTGAGAAGAGATTGCCTACAAAGGAAGATAATGGAGGGTAAAATTGATGGTAAAAGAAGTAGGGGAAGAAGAAAATTTGGAATGCTAACTGATATAATGAATGGACGAACATATGAAGAAATGAAAGAGGATGCCCAAGATCGTGTAAAATGGAGAACATTATGTTGATACCTGTCGGTAGACAGATTTACTACTATATATATAATTATATATTCCCATTTATTACAATATTAAAATACAAACATCTTTACAACATTAAATTACAAACAAAAATCATATGCACAATTCATTTTGACAACAAAAATATATCAACTTTTTCAGCTATATTGTTTCCTAGTTTTTGCATTCGCTGGAGTGGGGAGAATTCGCCTATGTTTGTTCTATTCCTACGAAGTTTGAAAGTATTTTTATTCCTGGAGTTAAATTGTTTTACATGAAAATCGAGTTGATCAAGTAAGTCTGGAGTATCTATTTTATTATGAATGATCTTGTGTAGGAATGTTAGGTCTAGCATATTTCTTCGATGTTCAAGAAATATCTTGGGATTTCATGATCTCATTATAATCATGATTAGATATTTGTATTTTCAATTTGTATGCGAGTATTCTTAAAAAAGCTCTTTGAACAGATTCAATAGAAGAAATATGAACATTATATTGAGGAGACCAGACACTTGAGCAATATTCTAGGTGGGACCGAACATAGGCAAAGTATAAAGTTTTTAGTGTACTTGGCTTGTCGATATAGAAATCCTAACATTCGAATTGCTTTCTTTTTTATGATTTCATATTGGGAATTGAATTTTAATTTTTTTTTATATAGATGTTCCAGAATGTGTGAGATCATAGTGTAATTAAAATCAGACTTTAGTTCTCCATGTTACTCGCTTACCATGACAATGTGTACAACACAAAACCTACAGAATTCTGAATGTGATTCACCTCATTCGTGTGATCATAGTGATATGTTAGACCAAATGTGAGATCGCAGTGATATGTTAGACCAAACTTTAGTTTGTATCATAGTGATAAACATGTTTCCGAACTTTAGTTCTCCATTTTAGTCGACTTCCAAGACAACTGGCTCGCCAGCAGGCATGGTTACATCTTCTCCGTTCCACGGTTGTACTTTGGCGGAGCCCGCGACAATAAACACCAAACCTGTGCCTATGAGAATGAAGAAGGTGATCCAGAAGATGAGCCGCCACTGATTCATTGTGTTGTCAGGGGCCATGAAATCCACGAGCATGGGGGCAGTGATTCCACTGACGGAGCCCAGCCCATTCACGAGACCCATGAGGGACCCGGCATAGTTGGGCGAAAGATCCAGACAATTGACTCGAATGGAGGGAAAGTAGCAGCCCATTAAACCCATGCCCAGGCTGAACATGATGATGACAACAACCCTGTTGCAACCAGCATAGGAAGCTAGGATAATGCCAATGGCAGGACCCACGGCAGCAATGATGGTGAAAAGCTTCCGGTTTGCGGTCACAGACATTTTGCCTTGAGCCAACATCTTGTCACTCAGCCAGCCGGAGCCTATAGCAAACAGGAACATGGCGAGGAAGGGTAGGGATGAGAGGAGAACGTTACTTCCAATAGAGAACTTCATCACTCTTGCCATGTACTCGGGCAAGTCTGTGTTGATGGTATACAGGCCCCAGTCATGTCCCATCTCTCCTACCAGCAGGGCTAACACCGGGGGAGAGGTGAGGATGGATTTCCAAGGAGTACTTGGGAGATCCGTCCTTCGTGAAAGACTCCCAATTTTCTCAGTCAGGTAATCTTTCTCTTCCTGGGTAATGAATTTATTCGAAGCCGGGTCATTGGAGCAGATGAAATACCACACAATGAACCAGTCAACGCCCATAGTTCCGTAGACGTAGAAGACTGCCGGCCAGTAGTTATTAGTGAACTCAAGTAGATAGCCCGTGAATATAAGACTGGCCATGCTTCCGTCTTGTACACCTGCAAAACAAAAGGATCCTATTTTGCCTCGTTCACTCAGAGGGATCCACGCGGCCAAGAGTTGGTTGAGCCCCGGGAACATGGTGCCCTCACCGGCTCCTATGAGGGCTCGCTGTATAGACAGAGCAACAGGTCCCTGGTACGCCACCAGAGGGGTGATGATCGTGAGGAGTGCGGTGAACAGAATGCCCAGGCCGAGCGTGAGTTTACCCCCAAACTTCTCGGCGAGCATTCCTGCAGGAATGTGGGTGAGAAGATAGCCAATGTAGAAGGAGCTAAGGATGATGCCTTGGGTGCCCTCATTCCAGTTGAACTCATATTTCTCAATGTTGGACGCATTGGCGACCACTCCGGGGCACCCGTTGGGGTCCACCTTGTCAGTGCTGAAGTGGGGGGCCATCACCACCAGGGCCAAGTTGAAGCTCATGCGCATGAAGTACCCGATAGCCACGGCGAGGACACACATGACCGCCAACACGTGGCGTTGCGCGATCATTTTGTTTCTTGATAAATCCCAAAGGCTCCGTCATTAACTGTTAAGGGTCATCACAATTGAACTAACAATTTTAAACAAAATAGAAAAATTTGAAAGTGTTGTGTGATTGTTTCTGTGCAGTAATAATCCCATTACAATAGTATTTTTTTGTAATATTAATAATAACCACCCTGTAATATTTTTTTAAATTTAAAATCGTGTTACCTGTTTACGTAATTGCATAATTACATATATGCATATTAATGCGAGTAAACAAAGATAAAAAAAACAACCTTCAATCAATCAATTTACTGTATATTTATACAAAGTGTATGAGATCATTTCAAACCTTCAGACAGTTCTCTGAACATCGAACTAGAATTCATCAACGACCTTGAAACCTGGGAAGAATTCTTTTCAATTGTTCTTTTTCATTCAATTGTTTTATTCAATCCCATACACTTTTTATTCAGTAGTCACTGTGGCAGAGCGAGTTAGCGCGCTAGGCATTGCACACATGGTGACCTGGGTTCGATTCCCAACGGGGGAGGATTTTTTCTGCTCTGTACTTGGATGTTCGGGGTCCACTCATACCTCGTGAGGAAAAATGAGTAGTTACTTGTATGAGTAACGACCAGCGGCGGCATTACCAGAGTAAAAAGAAATTCATGTAATAGAATAATTCGAAATGTAAAGGAGGCTCTTAGTAATGCTGCGCTACCCACAAAAATTGTGAAGAGGCCTTGTGCTTCACCACAAAGAAATTCGTACTTACACTTTTTATTCAGTTCTGCTCTGTCACAAGAAGGCTAAGATTGAGACAGTTCTCTCAACATTGGAATAGAATTTATCAACGACCTTGAAACCTGGGAAGGATTCTTTTCAATTGTTCTTTTTTATTCAATTCCATGCCATTCTATTCTCAGGTTCTGCGCTATTAGAAGAAGGCTAAGATTCAGACAGTTCTCTCAACATTAGAATAGAATTTATCAACGACCTTGAAACCTGGGAAGGATTCTTTTCAATTGTTCTATTTTATTCAATTCCATGCCATTCTATTCTCAGGTTCTGCGCTATTAGAAGAAGGCTAAGATTCAGACAGTTCTCTCAACATTGGAATAGAAATTATCAACGACCTTGAAACCTGGAAGAATTCGTTTCAATTATTCTTTTTCATTCAATTGTTCTATTTTATTCAATTCCATGCCATTCTATTCTCAGGTTCTGCTCTGTTAGAAGAAGGTTACGATTCAGACAGTTCTCTCAACATCGGAATAGAATTCATCAACGACCTGGAAACCTGGGAAGAAAATTGGTTGTTCTCCAAGAGAAAAGTGGTTCCCAACCCGAGGGCCGCGGCCCACCATCCTGTACCTGTCCCTATGTTAGTCCCGTGTCCCGCTCCTGACCAAACTTGTCGAACTCTTATAGGTAAATATGACACAAATTCAGCCCATTGTTTTAGAACTCAGTAATGGGAAATAAGGCAAATAATTGAAATGACAGGATCAACATTAAACATAATTCAATATTTTAACACCATTAATAATATTATTATCAACGAAAGAATGGATAAAAAGTTGTCATCAGCATACAAATGAAAAGTATACCGTGTGAATATTTTTCCAGTGTCATTCATAAACATCGAAAATAAAATGGGACCTAGTATACTGCCTTGAAGAACATCAGATCTGTTGTTGTAGATAAAATGTCAGATAAAGCATCACCATTGAAGATATATTGCTAGCGATTTTATAATATGTAGAAATCTCTTGGAGAACAGAAGTGAAGAAGTAGAAATATTTTTGTATCTTTTCAGCTTTTTTTTTAATCAGCCGAATCAAAAGCTTTACTTATGTCTGAATGTAGTAGTATAATATTTTAAGTTTTATCCATACTCTTACACAGTAACAATTGTAAAATATAAGTTAAATGTCGATTTTGAGGGCAAAAAGGATAAACTGATAGACATCATTTACATCTTGTGGAATGCAGATTAGCAACATTAAGATCACAATTGAAATCACCCATAATAATAATTATCTTCATAGTGAGGCAAGAAAGTACAAGTCCCATTATGCCAACAGTTTTACAAAGCACCTCTTTTTTTACAAATCCTCGAGATCATCAGAATAAAATTTTTTTTGTAAATAATAATTATAATAATAATACAATCTCCCATTTTGCAGGTGATGTGGACGCAGAAGAAACATCAGACCTGTCAGAATGCTCCGACTCCATCTATGACGACCCAATTTTTGAGTCCAAGACTGCTAGTCTACGGGTCGGTAGTTCATCTGGGTCTCCTAGTCTGCGGGTCGTGGGTTCCTCGGAGACTTCCAGTCTGAGGGTCGGTGGTTCGAGCTCGAGTGACGAGGACAACACGGAGGCGTGGTTGGAGGCGAGAAATGAGAGGCTTCTGCTATCAACCCCGATTGATTCAGGTATTTTTTAAGTTGTTATAATAAGAATTCCGTGTCAGATAGGCTCTTAGATGGTAGAAAATGCTTTGAGCTTTGACCTTAACTGGTGGTTACCTTCCACTAAAGATTGTTATTGTTATTATTATTATTATTATTTCGAGGTAGATACATTTTTTTTTTTGCTTCTAAGTTAATAATGAGGAGATGTTTCAGTCTATCTCAGTAAAACTATAACTAGTATGTTAAAATTAAATGATTATTATTATATATGCACACATATATTTATAACGGTGGTGTATGGATTACATGGACGCCCAGATCGAACGTTCTTCCTTTCATGTCCATTGATTTTATTTGGTTTTAATATCCTAATATGACATGGTCAGGACGGGTGTTTTACCTACCATTCGCTGGATATCGTACCAGCTACCCACATTATCCTCAGCCAGCCTGGGTAGGTCCGGAACTGTCACCCTCACGTGTTCGGAGAGTTAACTGAGTTAACTGAAAATGCTGCTCTAACCGAGCATCGAACTCAAGATCTCTGGAATACGGGCAGTGGTCACAACCGTTACGCCAGGGAGCCTCGCGCATAGCGGCGATACTGTTACCCAGTTTAACACTCATGGTTAGAATAAATTGTACAAATTTTATATGTTATTTTTTTTCTTATCTCAGTTACCGTTTGAAATGATTTTTTTAGTTCCGGAACTATCAGGGTACTATACACGAATTCAGTTTCCTAGAATTTTAATTTTTGAGATAATTTAAATAAATCTCGTTATTGAAGCATTGAATCGTTGGAATATTTCAACATTAAATGGTTTTTTTTATCATTCTTCTCCTTATGAATATCATTTTTCTTTTCTTTGCTTTCAGGCGAAGGATCTTTGGAAGTGACAGAAGAAGACTCTAGTTTTCCTCTTCCAAATGATACAACCAGTTCAACATCTTCGCGACCTGTACCTAAACCAAGGTAAGTTAAATGAGTAGGGTGGAAGAGATTGCCATAGGCAATAACCCCGCCCTTTAGTTAGGACATGTATGTGTAATGTGTATTTATCTTTTTTCTTTTATATTGCTTCTATTTTTGTCCATGTCTGTGAAATCATTATTTATGTCCATATTGCCTAAATAATAATGAGCTTGAAGAAGAATATCTACTCCTTTCCTAAGATAGCGTTTCCTAGTGAGAGTTAAACTGAGTCGCCTTCATAATTTTATGTACTTGACGACTCCATTTTCTTGTTTCCAATTAACGTATTCCACTTCTTTTTCAGGAAAAACACTGTTGCCCAAAACAAACACCAAAATTCCAACGGTTTAAGAAACAAGCCACCAACAGGCATGGCAAACAGAAAACACAGCAGCGACTCTGTGATAAAGACAGCCTCTAAGGCTAAAGATTTAACAGCCTCAAAGGCTAAAGATTCAACAGCCTTAACTGAAAAGTTCTTGGAGAATGAAAGGAATGGCCAACAAACAGTCATTGAAGGAGAGCCGAATGAGAAACTCTCTGAAAACAGTAACCATATTGGTGATAACACTAATAGTAACCCAAGTCCGAAAATGAATGGGACAATTATGAACAAAACTGTTTATGGAGTGAATGAAACAAACGGTCAAGTTGAAAATAAACAAATGGAAACAGTACCAGCCAACAGTTTGGCAAAAGAAAGTAAGAGTAAAAATGAACAAATAGAGACTAAACAACTAGACAATAAAACTAACGATACCACCAAAGAGAGTGTAGCACTTACCAATCATAACCAAAAACAGAATCAAAATAATAGTTTGGACATTGAATCAACCAGCACCAAAGATTACACCAGGGTCAAAGACAAACTCGATGGTAGCCTAGAGGCAAAGACTGAACAAAGCAATAGAAACCAAAATAAACTGAACAAAATGGAGACTGAGGCAGCAAATTGTCAAAAAATCAATACCACCAATGACAATCCGAGCAAAGAAACCAAAAATCCAATAGTCAAAGAAACAGCTAAAAGTAAGAACAGTGTTCTTGAGGAACCAGTAACAAACGAACAAGCGAAGTTATCAAACACTGTGAAAAATAAGGATAATGTAACCGAGCAAGCTAACAAAGAAATACCAACGACTGTGGAAGATGCCAAAGGTAAAAATGATGTCAAAAAGAACAAAGAAGTGCCAATGGTGATGAAAGATAACACAGAGGCAGTCAAGCTGTCCGAAACAGATGAAGTCATTGCAAAAGAAAGCTATGACCGAGAGCATGAAGCAGAGCTAGGAGAAATAGAAATACTGAACACTCCGCCTAAGCCAGGTAAATGATTGATACATAAAAAATAGGAACAAAAAAATATTATTATATTTTAGAAAAAACGAATACCTACAATATTATTCATTTCTAATACACTGAGTGACAAATTAGCGGAACGCATAGGTTTTCTCTCGTATAACGTGTGTATTTTTTGTTGGACAAACATATTTTTCATATTTTTTCTAATCGCGGAAATCACTCAAAAATTGGTACAGAAATAGCAAAGACATGAAAACTAATTTTATTTTATTTTGAAAACAACTACCAAACCTCGAGGCAGTCGAAGTGAGTGAGTTCTAGAGAGTGGTTCAGTTCCTGCTGATGAGTCAATCTCTTCCACCCGAAGGGTTGGGTGGAAGAGATTGCCATAGGCAATAACCCCGCCCTTTAGTTAGGACATAATATGTTACTATATATTTTTCTATTCTTTTTTATTTATATTGTATCAATTGTTACCATTTTTTTAATTTTTAAAATAATTACCTATTTGTATTTTTTATTTTTTATTTTATATAGCAATATAGCATAGTATAGTAGTGTTTTATTTAGACTGTTGGCTCGAGACAGAATTCCCATTACGTACATATTTTGTCGTACAGAAGTATTGTACATATTATGTCCATTTATATCTAGTAAAGTGTTGAATATTAATAATAATTATTGATGAAGCTACTGAGGTTGGTAAAATGTCTTATAAAACCGAAGTATGACCGAAGTATTTATTTTTCACTTTTTGACTGTTAGGTCATTTTTATCACTACTTTTTTGAAATACACATTACTGTTATATTCAATATTATCCATAGTTTTCCCCTCGTGCAAGGGGCAAGAGAGGTTGTCAGAAGAAAAGATGATACCCTTCACTCCACTCGATCCCCAAAATGTCTTATAAAACTGTTTTCTTGATGTCAGGCACCATCGCAGAGCGCGAGCATGCCAAGTGGCTCCGAGCGGTCCCCCTGCAGAACAACCCCTACTCCAAGGAGAATATAGAGAAGAGAAATCGACAGAGACTCTTCGACCTGTCAAGAAGTGCCAGCAGTGATCAAACGTTAGCCATTTCTTTTATCTCTGTTATTAATTTTTTCTTACATATATTATTATACTAGCGGGCTGTCGCCCGCTTTGCGGGCCGAGGCATGGCCCGCAAAGCAAAAATCCTTTTTCGCCAATGGCAGGTGTTGTAGTGGGAATTTAAAAAATTCCCCTTTTATTGTAGATCTAGACTATAAGACAAAGCTACCTACCAAATTTCAGCTTCCTAGGACTTACCAGTTCAGAGAAACAGTGATGAATCAGTGAGTGAGTAAGTCAGTCAGTGAGTGAAACTCTTTTTTATAAGTATAGATTATTTCTCAAACATTTTTGCCTATTATTAAAAAAAATCAGTTTTTCTCTACTCATCTCCTTATTGAGCTTGTCCTTGAAATGCCTTGAATATCATGTCTTCCTAGAATTTTGACTTGAAATTTTGATGCTTAAAATTTCAAAATTCTAGCAGGACTTTATGCTGCCATACCGGCGCGTGCCTGGCTAGTTTCTGAGATATAAAATATACATACATAAGGTGGCGTCATCGTGAACGATGGTAGCCAGACAATGACTCAGCACTTCTACCACAGTCTTTACAAGGAGGCTAATAATTGACAAGGGCCCCCAGAACCAAGCCAATGCTTGGTCTACTCCCTGTTTATTGTCTCCCAGCAAGACAATAGTACGATTTTCATATAAAAAAATTAAAAAGATAATAATAATAAATTCATTTTATTTAACACTTTACACCCTATAGCATATATTGAAGGTCACTTACGCAGATCCTTGTGGAATATTTTGAAGCAGAGAAAGTTGAGAATGTTTGGACATGGACATAATGTTTGGTTAGCTTTTCAAATCTTTATTCTGTTTTGAAATTTCATATGATTATTTATAATGAAAAAATATGTATATGTCAAGAATCGAAGAATAAGATTGTCTTTCAAATTGCCTTTTCCCGATCCTACTTGGGGTCGGTATTGTTCAACCTCATGTTTGAGGTTGGTTGGTTGTGGCACATTTTTACAGCTGGATGCTCTTCTTAATGCCAACGATTCTATTTGATTTCACGTCCTGATTGGTCACAATAGATCTAATAGAGGTCGGTGTGAGTATTGGGGCTTCTCTTGTGGGATTCCAACCAGTTTATAATAATATCTTCCTAATTAGGGCGGGTGTTTTACCCTGCATTCGCTGGGAATAGGATTGTAATGTGTTTCTAATTGTCACTGTCTTATTTCAACAGAGAATCTAACGATGAGACGGATCACTCCAGACCAGAGTCTATCATTGTGACAACCACATCTTCCCCTGATATGATCAAACGGTATGAATAATAATACTTTTTTTTTAAGCTTTATTAGGAGGACAAACAGGCAACAGTATAAAATTAAGAAAAGAAAGAAGAAAAAAAAAAACAAAACAAATGACAAAATAAATAGGTAAAAAAGAAAAGAAAATAACAATAATGTCCTACCTAAAGGGCGGGGTTATTGCCTGTGGCAATCTCTTCCACCCAATCTCTTCCACCCAACTCTTCCACTCTTCAGTGGAATATAACCAATAGGCGAGGTTAATGCTTTTAGCATTTTCTATCATCTAACAGCCTATCTCACGGACACGGAATTATTATTGGAACAACTTAAAATACCTAACCTTCAGAGTCTTATTATTATGTGGTCATATAGTCAAATCAAACAGGAAAAATTCATGTATTACCAGACTAGCAACTTAAGGACTTATTTACCAGTGCACGGTCAAAAAAGAACTGTGTCTAGGGGGAATGAACGCCCTTGTGGCGACATTGTTGTTCAGGTGGACTATTGTTCATTATTTTTCAATATCAACCATCGTGAGAACTTAGACTTTTCCTTTAAAAATTACTAAACCCTTGGGAAACTGCAAGCTAGCCTGACATGTAAGAGTTGGTTAGTCAGTTCTCTGTTTGTTATTCTAGCGAGACACTGGTCTTCCCACTGTTTAACATCCCTAAGTTAGACTTCTTACATTAATCATATGTTCTTTTTCACATTTCTATTCCAGATATAGTCGGGACTACTACATCAACAACTCTTGTGGAACCCCTTCCTCTCTCCTGTCCTCATCCAACACATCTCTCTCGTCCATTGGAAAAGTTGCTCATCCCGTCAAAACCGGCGACAAATCCAAAGGACTCCCCCAGTCTCAAAAGAGAGGCGTAAGGCGATCCAAAGATTTGGATGACCTCAAACGGCCTCCGAACGTAAGTAGTGAAGAAAGCTCGGATGAATACACTAGTGTGCTAGATAGGGACAGTGATATTGAAGATACCAAAGTTCTTACCAATGATGAACAAGTAGAAGCTTTTGAAGATAATGTCAATAGACGTGGAACTCAAACGAGTGAAACTGCAATTGAAACTAACAAAGATATCGTGAATAATATCAAAATAGTAATTCATGGTGTTGAAACTAGCAAAGATGAACTTAAATATGACACTAGTGATACCACGCATGAATTAAATACCAGTTTTGATAGCACGCTCAGCAAAAAATATTCCACAGACACAGCCGAGGATAAAAACGAGGATAAATTGAATAAAGAGCATTATTCTCATAGCATGGACGATACAGGATTTAGCGACATTAAGACTATTCAAAGCACTCAAAATCAAAGTGAAGACGCAGAAAATAGTGAAATAAATGCTGGTGATAACTGCTCTGTTAATGCTACAGGTACAAGCCAAAAGAATGGTGTAGAGAACGAAAATTCACTATCGCCAAGGAAAAACTCTATTATAGAGAAAAGTGCAAGTCATTCAGATATTTTAGATACTAAGAAAAACGATATTCGATACATCAGTGCCCAAACACTTCCCAATCAAACAATACGGGACGACGGTAAACCCGCCAAGAAAAAATCAAAAAATATTTTTTCTTCATTGAAAAAGTTCCTCACAAAGAAAAAGTCAAAATCCATTTCAAAGTGCGAAAGCTCCCAATCTATTTGGTTTGCAGACAAATCTCTTCAAAATATTTATTCAGACACTTGGAATCAAAAGCAACATGACTTAATGAAACGAGAAAGCTTTGACGATGAACTTCTAGATACTTTCCGAAAAACCAAAATGGCACAGATTGAAAATTTCATAAAAAATGAACAAGCTGAACAGGCATTTAATAATTTTGACTTTTTAAAAAATATGAGTGACACCTCCTCGATGGAAGACAATATGTTAGAAACTGTTCCCGAGAAAACTTTGGAACAACCAGGTAAAAGTGTAATTACTCCCAACTTTGCTAAAAAGAACTTGGAAAAACCGAGCGTGAAAACTGATTTGGAAGGCGATGCCAAAACAATCTTGCAGAACGTTGATATAAATGTTCATGATGACAAAAACCAAACACAAGAAAATACAAATACATATGTTGCAGACGATGTAAAAAAAAATACACTGGAATCAATGAGCTCGAATAATCTTGAAGCTGAAATCATCGAGCAAAACAATAAATCAAATTCTAGCACTTTGGAGAGAAATCGAAACAACAACAGTCAGCCCATTCAAGTGGTTTTGGATAAAACTGAACACCCTTGCGGTGACATTATTGTTCATGTGGACTCTGACAATGGAATTGATGATGTTGAAAGTATCGAAAAATTGGATATCAATACAGACATTAGTCCTATATTAAAAAGGAATAATATCATAAAAAGTAGTGAAACCCAAGCTCAATCACTGGCAGTGCCCGCATCTAGTAATGAAACAATGAGTGATGAATTAAACAAGATAAACGATTTCACTTTTGCTAGTGCTGAAAGAGATAACAATGTACACGAAAATAAGAGCTACAAAAATGTCGAAATATCTGATCAAGAAAGAGCGGCAATCATCGCAGAAATTGATCAAATCTTTGAACATGAAGGGCTGAACATAACCTTTAACGATAGTATATCTAGCGTAGATTGTGCCAGCACTTCCAAAGATAAATCAGATGGATCTATCAGACTTTCAAATAACTTCACTTTACCACAAAGTTTAGACAGAAATATTTTGGAAAGAAAGCAGGAAGAAATACACGAGAAAAATATTCAAAGAAACAAAGCTACATCTGTTGAACAAGATTTTCCCGACCTTAAAATCGGAAGTAGTGATGTAGACTATCTCAAAAGTAATGAAAATGGGAAATCAAATGGAACAAAAAATGAAAATTCTTTTACTGACAGTAAACTTGTAGACACAGATATTACCGAAATAGGTGACAAAATCACTGATAAATTTTACATGGAAAATATCGACATGCAAAAATCATTTCTTATCCCCGCAGATGCAATTGTCAAATCGCATTCAAACGGAAGTATCGAATCTTTCTCAGACAAACTAGCGGGAAATCTTGAAGAGTATGTGTTGAGAAATTCAGTGCACCACAAAACGCTCAAAGCAAAAAATACACCGGCAACAGACAATTTTTCCGTAAATCCTCTTTTCACACTTGAACAAGATGGCAATGGAGTCAATATTATAAGTGAAAATAGTGAACAAAACAATGAAAATGCTGATGGCATTAACGAAGCCCGTCAAACCAGGGCAAGCACCCCTGAAAATTCATTTCTGGATGCAGATTACAGTTTCTATCTGAGAAAGACTCCTGAAAGTGGCTACTCTAGCACCGTCGAAACAGCACGAGAGACCACTCCAGATTTGTCTAGTGAGCTTCGAAGAGTATCGGAATGTGAGGAAATGGTTGTCCCAAATTCTTATGAAAAGACTACCACAAGTGAGGGGACAGAAACTTACAAAGAGAATAATAATGATTTTGATTCTACAAGTACCGAAAAATATAATAGTAAAGAAAAAGATTACAAGAATGTTGGAAACGAATCTGGCAAAGACAGTGGTAAAAGGTTGAAACATATCGATGACGACAAAAGTACAGAGATTAACAAAACTAAACATTATGACAAAATCCAACAAACATCCAAAAGTAACCCTTCACGAGACACGAAGAAGAGTTTACTAGAACCTGGAATTATTTTAGACCAACGAATTGTAGTTGAACGAAGAAACATTCTTAGCCAACGAAGCCCTATTCCCAGCCCTCGAGCAGTTCGAAATAAAATAAATGTCAACAAAGAACATGATGAACAAAATAACGATGTAAACTTATCCCAAGATAAAACTAGTATCACACAAGAAAATGTCCCAAATGATGGTGAAAATATGAGGCTGGAAGATGTAACTGAAAATAGAAATAGAGAAGATATTTCTACAGAAATAAATATTTCACCAGTAGAACCAAATAATTTGGGCGATCAACTTTACGCTGAATTCGTCAAGCTCAAAAACGTTTTCTCGAAAAGTGTAGAGAACCTGGGCGATAACCTCGACAGTATCGACACAAATGTTGACAAGACAGAAATTAAAGTTAGTACAAGTGAAATGCCAGAAGCAAAAGCAAATGTTGGAATTGAACCCAAACGCTTGTCTGGTCCCAGTATTGTTCCTTACGATCATCTGAAAGAGTTGAGTAATGTACGAAATAGTTCAAACTTCAACACCCGATTGTAGGTTTTTGGACGATGAATTATTTGAAATTATCAAAGAAGAGGCAAAATTAGGAGTATAGTTTGCCAATGGAAAAAAAAATGCGAAAGGGTTTCATAGTTTTATAAATAGGTTTTTGAAATGTTGATATTATTTTGACAGATTGGAACATGATTTGTAATCATTAACCTAGTTATTGTATAGAAATTAACTATCTAACTTTACAACACCATGATGATTGTTGCTGAATAGTAATTTGTAGCACCAAGATTATCTTTTTTGTAATGTTGATGAAAAGTTGAGATTCCCATTATTTAATCATTAAGTCCCGCTTTACACCAATAAATGAAATCTTATAAAAGGTACTTCATTAACTATTCGACTTACTACAGATGATTATTAATTCTCAATTTGATAAATTTTGTGAATAATTTTAAAACTATGTTCATGAGTTTCAAGATAGTTCATTTTAGAGTTTATACTAAAATATCTTATCAACCTTATTTAAAACTGTGCCTTACTTTATTTTTGCACATTCATGTTTTATTTGTGTTATCAATTGTTTTATTATTATTTTATTATTAGCAGGTAAATTTATTATTACTATTATCGTAATGATTGGTATTTGGTTTCACAATATTTTATACTTATTTTTGATTATTTATTTTATTCATGTATATATTTTATTTATTAATATATTTTGGTGATGGCGATTGGTTTTCTTTTTGTTGTATAATTTCTTAGTGCCTCTTTAATGTTGACTTCTATGTTGTAAATATTTTTTTCAGGACTTGGTTAATAGCTGTAAGGCTTGTTTTGATTGTAAATAAATTCTACTTTACCATGTAAATATTTTTTTAAATATTATTTAATCGTATTTATGTTGGTGCATATTACACTTTGTTTTCGTTTCTTAATATTTTCTGTACCTATACTATATCTTCTTGAATTTTCATTGCCTTCTTTATATCTTTATTATTCTAGCGAGTGAAGTTAACAATAATTTTCTTGAGAGCTATTCAAGTACGAAGGATTTAACTCTAAAATGGTATCAAGTTTATTAGAGCGGCTGTTGTTGCTATGAATCATCTAATAATTATATTTATCAGATGATTGATTATAAATCTCATTAACCAATGATAATTACTTAATGATAATAGCATAGCTGAATATCTCATTTTATCAATTGGTCGATAAGAAATTCTATTTAACGAAAAAGTTTTTTTTTTTTTTTTTTTTTTGACAAATGGTCTTGACATATAATTATGAATAGCTCTTCAGAAAAAGGAATTAAATTAGAAAGTAGATATTAAAGGGGGGAAAAAATTAGTCCGATAGTGTTAGTCTTATTGTTTATCGATCATAGTAAAATAAATTATCAGTTTTTATCCCGACCTCCGTGGCTGAGTGGCTAAGAGCATTGGTTACTGACCCGGAGGTTGCTGGTTCGAATCCCGGCAGGAGCGGAAAATTCTAACCGAGCTTTTCAGTTTCCAGAATGGTATGGATGTTAAGGTAAAGTGCCCTGAAGTAATGCAAAATTGGTTCCGGCCCAGAACTAACTTTTTAAAAAAAGTGATTGGTTTGTCAAAGTAAGAAAAAGAGTCCCGCTATTGAAACGTTGTGTTTGATAAAGAATCTTTATTTTTTTCAACTTTAAATCCTACCTGAAACGTTCGTTTTTTTTAATTTTCCATTTGTTTATTACAATTTAAATAGCGTTACACAGTTTTTAAAATGATAGGATGGAACCCTTTCTCAAAGTTAAAAATCTATTATCAATTGAAACAAGCAAAAACTTCAATTTCTTATTTTAAATCGAAAAAAGCTATTTAAAAAAATCAAGATTCGGTGTTAACATTTTTTTTATATCTAAAAAGACAAACCAAAATTCGTCGATGAAATAACTTAAAATACCTCTGTGTTGGTACTCTTTTTTATATGTAAATATATATCTTTGTGAATATCTCAATATTTTCTGTAAATACTACTGTGTGTGAGATTTTTTTGTGTTGTAAATAACTCAACTCCTACCGAATGTTTCGAAATATTTTTCTTTTATTTTGAAAATATTTTTTTCTTCATTGCGATATTTTGTTTACTTGCCATAATACTTTTTCTATTTTGTAATTTTTTTATAAAATTTATAAACATACTACATGGGTCATTAAGTTGTCGAACTAGGTAATAGAGCTAGACACTAGCGCGCTGTTTGTTTTGAAAACTTTTAGTACTAACGGTCATCAGTCATGTGTTGTGATTTTGTGCCCTGAAAATTATTTTTCTCTAAGCTATTACAAATTTAGTGAAGTTTCTATTGTTTACTTTTAAAATATGGATAAAAACGAGTTTCGCGTCTTGATCAAACACTGTTTTTTGATGGGCAAAAATACTGTGGAAGCTCAAAAATGGTTAATAAAGTGTTATCCAAATGATTGTCCATCAAAAGGGACGATTTGTTGGTGGTATAGAGAATTTAAAAGTGGTAGATTATCCACCGAAGACAAAGACCGCTCAGGACGTCCTATTGAGGTCGCTCCACCAGAAAACACTCAAAAAATGCTGAAAATCGTGAGAGCTGATCGCAAAGTTAAGTTACAAGAGATAGCTGACACTCTACAGATTTCAAAAGGTACTGTATTTAAAATTAAACATGAAGAATTGGGTATGCAGAAGCTTTTGTCCAAGTGAGTGCCGCGTTTACTGACAGTTGACCAAAAACAACAACGTATTGATGATTCTGAGCATTGTTTGGAGCTGTTTAACAGAGACAGAAAGGATTTTTTCCGCCAATATATAACGATGGATGAGACGTGGATACACCACTATACTCCGGAATCGAAAAGAGCGTCAGCCGAATGGACAGGGGAGGGCGATACCCGACCAAAGCGACCAAAGACACAAGAATCAGCTGGGAAGGTTATGGCTTCTATATTTTGGGACACAAATGGACTTTTGCTGATTGACTTTCTCCCAAAAGGTCAGAAGATAAACAGTGACTATTACATTGCCTTATTGGATCGGTTGAATGACGCTATCAAACAGAAAAGGCACCACATGGCAAGGAAAAAACCACTTTTTCACCAAGACAACGCTCCAATGCACAAGTCAATGAAAACGATGGCAAAATTGAAGGATTTGCGATTTGAATTGCTCCCACATCTCCCTTATTCACCAGACCTGGCTCCATCTGACCACCACCTGTTCTCAGACCTCAAAAAAGAGCTCCAGGGAAAAAAATTTCGATCCGATGATGAGGTCATAGTCGCCACTGAAGCCTATTTTGAGGCAAAAGACAAAAACTTCTACAAAATATAAATCGAAAAATTGGAAAAGCGCTGGAATAATTGTATTGCCCTTAATGGAGACTATGTCGATGACTGAGGTAAAATTTTGCCAAAAAAACCTTCCTTTCACATTTAGTTCGACGACTTATTGACCCATGTGTTATATATGTAAATATGTTTTTTTTTTCACTTTGCAATATTTTTTACTTGTGGTAACTTTTCCTTTAATGTAAATATTTTTTTTTTTTTGACTTTGCGATCTTTTTATACTTGTGGTAATACTTTTTCTATTTTGTAAATATTTTTTTTTTTTTTAATTTTGAATACATATTCAAAAAGGAATTTAGGCTTTCTTCAGCTTGTTTCACCTACAACCCAAGAGTGTTCAGCACATGTTCAGGTAAATCTGAGACTTTCACATTTGTTTTGATGCTTGCTGGGGTAGCACTTTGGGAGCTCAAACTTATTCAGAAATGAATATCATCAATTTTTTTTTTTTACTTTCCCGAAAAATTCTTTTGTGTGGAAAGCTTATTGTAGAGTAGACTATGGAATGTTTCAATGGTGAAGAAATTTTCATTTTTCTCTGTCAATATTGGTATCCTTGCAAAACTCAGCGGTAGTTACGAGTGTCTTTTGCTCATTCTCATTAAAAAGAAGAAAAAAATGATAAATATAATATTTTTTAAAAATATTTTTGATGTCTTTAGACGATATTATAACAACAAAAAAATAAGTGTTACACAATGTTACTCTTTTATTTCGTAGCCATGAAACAGGAGCTACTGTAGACGCTCATATTTTGTGTTGTAGCTTGTCCATCCCGTAGTATGCTTCCCATCAGATGGGTGAGAAGTGACACAATACTTCCCATTTAGGTGCTGGGTCAACACGAGGGCACCGGAAGGTATCCCTTACAAACCATTGTAACCAAATTAAGCATACAATTTTTTGTCGGCACGGGTGATCGAACGCGGGACCTTCCACATGACAAGGGATTAACCACTGAGCTAATCGCGCGCTCAAACTTATATACAAGTTTCTCTTATAAAGAGTTTACTCTAATTATAGAGGTAATATTTACCTGGAAATCGTTCTCTTACATCAAGGTTTCTCTCATATCTAGTTCTCTGATATTTAGGTTGTACCTACTGTATTTGATTTTAGATTGTTATACAAAAACATTTTATCCTTGTTTGAGAATATGGATGTTGGTTGCATTTGCTTTTTCTGGACCTAATTCATTTTGGTGATTGGTTATTGCTTGTGAATCTAATTGCACGTATTTTTTTCTAGAACTTTCTACTGGGTATATGGGAGGGCCAATAATGTTCAAAAAATAATAATATAATAATCAAATATCACCATTTTTTTAAAAGGCTTTTTCACTTCAATGTTCTGAATTCAATTCTCTTGTAAAATATTTTAAAATGTTTCGATAGTAGAATGTTCCGAAAAATCTTCTAACTTTCATTTCATAATTAAATTAGTTGTAATTTTTTTATTATATATTTTAGGTATATTTTCAATTATTTTTATTTGGTTAAATTTGTTAACCTTTGTATCTAACCTTGAATCAATGAAAGAGTTATTCCTCGTACATGAAATTGTTTTTTAGGCTTTTACAAATTCATGAGGCTATCATTTTTTGTTTTGGGTAGCATAAAATAAATTAGTGTTTCTTACAATGGGTTTTTATATTTACCATAAACAATTAAACAGGTCTCGGACTATAAACAGTTAAGAAATGTCCAGCGAGGTGAATTGTAGGTGATGCTGGCATTCCTGCCGAACCCAGCAGGCTGGGTGAGGTTAATGTGAGTAGCAGGTTTGTGAGTTTCCTGCGAATGCAGGGTAACACCCCCGTCCATGCAGCTGAAATTGACTTTAAACCTAAATAAAAAAATTTGGTGTGACATCAGGCGACTTTCTTTGTACCCCGAAAAGAAGCCAAATTGCGCCACTTGTGACTCAACGGTAAGAGATGGTAAAAAAGTAATACCAAAGTCGTAATCAGCAACTCAAAATCATTGGATTTAATATGTCACACGAACCAATGGCTGAAACTTTGGATTTAGGCTCTGAGGATCCTAAAACGTGTTTTAGCACTAAAAACTGACAATCGAAAATTTTGGACGATTTCATTACTTTCCTTTCTATAGGATAAGGAAAGTTAAAAATATTATTATAAAATATGTATTCTAAACCCTTCTCGTATCATTATTTTCAAATAAAACCGATCAAAGTCCCGGTAGCTCAGTGGTAAAGGCGGCACTCTGTGAATCCAGAGATTCCAGAGGTCGTGGGTTCGAAACCCAACCGGGACATGAAAAGTTATCCTCCTATTTGAGATTTTTACCACATAATAATACTTATGTCTTAGGCTTACTGCTGGAATAATGGGACTTTAGTAGTCTTAATCGGGCAGTATAAATAAGGCGATATTATTATTATTTATCTAAAAGTTGTGTAGTTTGTGACCACGTTATAATAAGACTCTAAGGGTTGGGTGGTAGAAAATGCTTAGAGCATTAACCTCGCCTGGTGGTTGGTTACCTTAAGCTAGAGTGTTAGTATTCTTATCAAAATGTCCAACATAGATCGTTTTTCTAGACACGGATTCAATTTTTTTTATGATATTTATTTACAGAGGAGACTTAACAATCAGAGTCCTTGCTCCTCCAAATTTTTTCTTGTTCATTCAATTAGTGTTCTTTTTATTATTATTTTTTTTAATTTATAATCATCTGTTCAACCTCTCAGTAGTCAATGTGGCAGAGTGAGTTAGCGCGCTAGGCATTGCACACATGGTGACCTGGGTTCGATTCCCAGCGGGGCAGGATTTTTTCTACTCTGTACTTGGATGTTCGGGGTCCACTCATACCTCGTGAGGAAAAATGAGTAGCTGCTTTGATGTGAAGCAGCGACCAGTGGCAGAATCATAGGCAAAAAAAAATAATACAAGATATTGTAAATTAAAAAGAGGTAAAGTCCTATAATTACTGCGCTACCCACTAAAATTGTGACATAATAACACAAAGAAAAAGCATTATTATAATTTAACAATTCCGTAAAAGTACACATAGTAATTCGAGGGAAATTTATAAATATTGAAACCTTGCCAAGCTGTTTGAAAATGGAAGAGATTTTTTATATTTTGTAATATTTTAGAAAAATTAAATAAAACTTTATTTCGTTTAGTATTTTTTAATTTTTGTAGATAAATAATAAAATTCATTAGTATTATTATTATTCAACCTCTCAGGTCTCCGTGCACGTGGCGGTGGACCTGTGTCGCTGGCAGTCTCTCTCCTCCATCTCCTCCTCCTCCTCTTCCTCTAGCTCCTCCCCCTTCATCATCAGCCCCTCCCCCTCTCGCCCCGCCCCCCCGCTAGCTCGTCGCTCCTCCTCCCCCCCCTCCAAGCCTCGGGTCTCGGTCACCTCGTGGACTGACAATGTGGAGGTCGCCAGCGACTGGGGTTCGAACCTGCCCAGCGTCAAGAAACTGGCCGCCCAGTACATGACGTCGCAGGAGAGTTTGGTGGTGAGTTTTTTTTTTTTTTTTTTTTTACTTTCGAAAGATTTTTTTTGACATTTTCATGTCTTTGCTCTGGCACATAACCAAAATTATGTGACGAAATTATGTAACGAAATTATGTAACGAAATATTAAATTATAAAAAGAGAAGAGAAAAAGTATGTGTCATGCGCACAATACGAAATTTGGTCAGTTCAGTTTTAGACCTTGAATAGTAAAGATGAAAATGTCCCAATGGTTGCAGACTCGTATGCAAGCGTTTTTTTTATTTTTTTATTAAACAATCAACCCAGGCTGGGTGAGGTTAATGTGGGTAGCAGGTTTGTGAGTTTCCAGCGAATGGAGGGTGACAGCCCCGTCGTGATATGACCATGTAGTTGAAAGCGACGTTAAACCAGAAAAAAAAACAATTTTTTTCATCTTCATCAGTAAATTTATATAATTGTAAAGAAATATCTTTAATCAACTAAAAATTAAAATATGGCAAGTTTAAGTGACCCATTATGAGTGGTCGTCTTGTTTTGGTCTCTACTCTCCTTGTCCTGTAATAAGGAAAGTATTGTATTTTTTGTACCGGGAAGGCTAACGTGAAAGTGATTGCCAAAGGCAATAACCACGCCCTTTAGTTAGGGGACACCTAAGCTGTATTTTTCTTTCTAACCAAAGTTAACCGAACTGGAATAAAATGAACTAAACTGGAAGCAAGTCATTTTTCTTTTGGAAACATTTCCTCTTCCTTCTTCCAGTTTGGTTAACCCAAATGGAAGTAGAAAATTCTTGCTACCAGTTCTTTTATAGGTTAGGTAAATCCATTGTTTATCTTTAAAAGTACCGAACCGCATTTTTCTTTTACAAATGTGGTGAAGTTGACCTTGGAATAAAATGGAAAAAATTGGAAACATCAATCCTGGAAAAAAAATTTATCCAAAAGAAATATACCCCTATCAGATGTATACATTTATTTATGTTTTCTTTATTTTTTCTCTTTTTACTTCTCTCATATTGTATATTAATTTGAAATCATCTTCGTTGTATAATTATATATGTCCAATTTAATATAATAATATAGCCCTCTGTCACCCCTATGGAGCATGGGCCTCCCCCTATGAGGGGGGTATTGGTATTTGGTATTGTAATTATATATGTTTTCATACAGTGTTCCTAATTAGTAAAGTTTTAAATAATAATAATAATAATCATAGTATGGAGAGACAAAGATCGAAATATAGCCTATCTGATAGATGTTGCAATCCCGAACACACATAATGTAGATAACACAATAAACGAGGTAAAACAAAAATACCAGGAGCTCAGTGATGAAATTAAGAAAATGTGGAAGGTTGAAAAAGCAGAAGTTGTATCTATAGTCCTATCCACCACGGGAATAATACCTAAAATACTCCACCAAAGCCTCAAAACCATCAATATAAAGGAAAAAACATACCCATTACTCCAAAAAGCTGTCATCTATATATATAAAATCCAATTACATTCATTCATAATCAACGCAGAGCCTAAACGGCTGGGCCGATTGACTTGAAATTTTGCAGGAAGCTTCCCCTTATGATGTAGGGGCGTACTAAGAACGGATTTTTTGAAGGAAACAGGGGTTCTCAACTTATGGCCAAAAATTAACATTTATTCATAATCAACGCAGAGCCTAAACGGCTGGGCCGATTGACTTGAAATTTTGCAGGAAGCTTCCCCTTATGATGTAGGGGCGTACTAAGAACGGATTTTTTGAAGGAAACAGGGGTTCTCAACTTATGACCAAAAATTAACATTTATTCATAATCAACGCAGAGCCTAAACGGCTGGGCCGATTGACTTGAAATTTTGCAGAAAGCTTCTCCTTATGGTGTAAGGGCGTACTAAGAACGGATTTTTTGAAGGAAACAGGGGTTCTCAACTTATGGCCAAAAATTAACATTTATTCATAATCAACGCAGAGCCTAAACGGCTGGACCGATTGACTTGAAATTTTGCAAGAAGCTTTCCCTTCTGATGTAAAGGCGTACTAAGAACGGATTTTTTGAAGGAAACAGGGGTTCTCAACTTATGACCAAAAATTAACATTTATTCATAATCAACGCAGAGCCTAAACGGCTGGGCCGATTGACTTGCAATTTTGCAAGAAGCTTTTTCTTATGATGTAGGGGCGTACTTTTTGAAGGAAACAGGGGTTCTCAACTTATGGCCAAAATTAGTCATTTTTAGCGTATTGTCAGATTCTCAAAAAGGGTTGAGCTGAATGACTTGAAATTTGGCAGACAACTTCTTTCAGTGATGAAGAAGCTTACTATGAAAGGATTTTTCGAGGATAACAGGGGTCCTCAACTTATGGACAAAGGTAGACATTTTAGCGTCTTGCAAGATTCTCAAAACGGTTGAGCCGAATGACTTGAAATTTGGCAGACAGCTTTTTTTGTGATGTAGGAGAATAATAAGTAACAAATTTTAAAAGAAAATAGGGGTTATGGTCAAGCTGGATGGCGAATACTATGTTTTTCGATTCATGAAAGATACCCTCCTGTCATACATTTGGCCGTCCACTTGGAAAATGGACAAAGGGTAGTTTTTACAACCGAAAATGTCCAATAAAGAATTGACAACCCGCCCAAAACAATATTAATGGCGTTCTTCCAACTATGCAACCAGGATGAATTTGCAAAGACTCTTTTTTATAATGAAGTATCAGCATTTTATGTGTGGAAAAACAATATGTTCCAAAGAAGGAAAAGAGGATCAATTGTTCCAGGACATCCGGGTGTAAAAAAAGACCACGTTCTTGGTAGAGTTTATACCGTACATCCGAAGGACTCAGAATGTTTCTACCTACGATTACTTCTACATAAAGTGCGAGGACCTGCTTCATTCAGAGGCCTCAAAATGGTAGGCGGCATTGAATACCCTACGTTCCATGCTGCATGCCTAGCCATGGGTTTGTTACTTGATGATGCTCAAGTAATGTGAACATTATTACCAACAGAACTTATTTGGCAGAAATTTCATACAACACGTTTCAAATGAGGTCTTTCGTCTCTGAAAAAGTGCCATTACTCAATTAAAAAGAATGCCTTCTGAACTATCAACTTACGAATCCGTAGATACTGTTGTGGAAGAGGAAGAAGCCATCCATTACCCAACCGAATTTCTTAATACACTAAATCCTTCTGGCTTGCCACCCCAACGGTCATGCCTTAAGGTTGGAGCACCAATAATATTACTAAGAAATCTGAGACCCCCAAAATTGTGTAACGGCACGCGGCTTCAAATTACATCCTTTAAAAAAAAACATTATCGAGGCAGTTATATTCACAGGGGCTGTTGCAGGTGAAACGGTATATGTACACAGGATTTTTTTTGTCGGCGCGGGGGTTCGAACCCGGGACCTTCCGCATGGCAAGCGAGTGCTTAACCACTGAGCTATTTGTGTGCTCATTTAATCTGTTCATTAGCAACTATGCACTTGGGTTCTAATGTGATTTTCGTCTACCACTTTAATTTCAAAAGAGTTTAATTCCCCATAAAACTATGTTTTGCCATGACGATAAATAAGAACAGGGGCAAACTCTCGAGCTAGCTGGAATTGACCTTAGAACAGATTGCTTCTCCCACGGTCAGCTCTATGTTGGTTTTTCAAGAGTAAGGTCTGCCAAGTCCCACATTCTGTTACAGCCAGATGGTATAACAAAGAACCTGGTGTATAAAGAAGTGCTTCAATAACCATAAAACTTTTGCAGCGGCGGTGGCCATGCCTTAACTAAAATGTGGCCATGCCTTGGCCACGCGAAGCGGGCGTAGCCCGCTAGTACTGAATACAACACGCATTGTTAGGAAATTCTTGAGTTCTTGAGTTGACGAAGAGAATACTTGATATCAACCCGTATCTCTTCGATTAAGCAGGTGTAAAAACCAAGCAGATAAAAATCACCATGAAAATAATAATAATAACGTGTGTCTCCTGTTGGTTTCCCAGGAGAAGGTGCCAGAGATCACGCGAGTATCCCCACCCAGGTGTCTCAACATCATCTCCAAGCCCTCCCATATGAAACAGGTGAGCACCTGTTTATTATAACAATAACACTCTTTAGTGGAAGGTAACCACCCAGCCTCCGTGGCGTAATGGTTGTGACTACTGCCCGTAGTCCAGAGTTCCCGAGTTCAACTCCCGGCTGGGGCAGACTTTTCGAAGAAAATCCTGTTCCATCCAAACACGTGAGGCTGGTATTTCCGGCCCTACCCAGGCTGGGTGCGGTTAATGTGCGTAGCTGGTACGATTCCCAGCGCATGGAGGGTGAAACCCCCGTTCTAATCCAGGACGTTAAATCAAATGGCTTTAGGAAGGGCATCCAGCCGTAAAAAATGTGCCAAAACCAATCAACCTCAACCATGAGGTTGAACAACGTCGACCCTGCTTGAGCGGGATAAGACAGAGTAAAAGAAGTAGTGGAAGGTAACCACCAGGCGAGGTTAATGCTCAAAGCATGTTCTACCACCCAATATTTTTTTTTTTTTTTAATTTGAATTTATTTATTTAAAGTGAAAAACAAACATTTGATTCTCCCACAATATATGGGGATCAACCTATTATATGCTACTCACTATAAGATAATGATAATAATATGGCATTATTTATTATACTGCCCGATTAAGACTGCTAAAGTCCCATTATTCCAGAGGTAAACCCAAGACGTATTATTATGTTGTAAAAATCCCAAATGGGAGGATAAAATGTCATGTCCCGGCTGGGTTTCGAACCCACGACCTCTGGAAACTTTGCCACTGAGCTACTACCTTTGCCATTGATAAGATGTGTGACTTTTATGTAAGAACTAAAACTGAACAAATCTTAACTGAAATGCATTTCTAGTGTTGCTATTAGTTAATGAAATCACTTCCCAGCCTGTTTCAAAATTCGGAACTAAGAAAATAATATACATATAAAAAAAATTAAATCGCTTTTAATTTTATACATTTATGGCTGCTTCATGTCACAAAGGAAAGGAGAGAATGATATGTGTGAGTTACAAAAGTAATTTCTTTCCTAGTTAACGTAGTTTGTGGAGTATGGTAAAGTAAATTTGTTTTATTTCCAAACAAAACCTGAGGGTATCTGACAACTGTAAATCAAAACTAATTCAAAAACAAATAAAGTAAGGTAAATAAGGGTAAAAACTAATAAAAAAATACACTGCCAATTATGGACACAATACTTCCTCGTGATTGGTTCACATTGTATACACGTGGCAATTTGAGATTTTATACTAAATCACTTGTATTTTCAAAACTGATGAACCGATTTTATTCAAATTTGCTTTAAATGGTAGAAGGGGGGGGGGGGCTCCCTAGGACTAATAATGTCCAATGAATGTGAGATGTTTATGAAGAATTTTACATTGATTTTGAGCTAACTGTTACCCTTGAGTCACCAATGGCGAATTTGGACTAATTTTTGAGTGATCAGGAAAGTCGTGATTGGACCAGCATTGTCAGGAAAGACCAGCACATTGTCTTGGTTCTGGGGGCCCTTGTCAATTATTAGCCTCCTTGTAAAGACAGTGGTAGAAGTGCTGAGTCATTCCTCCACTGTCTGGTTACCACCGTTCACGATGACGCCACCCAATGATGATGATGATTTTATCCAATCTAATACCAAGTTTTTCTATACCATTTTTATTTTTTTATCCACTAGTCCTGAAGATGTATCAGTTACCTTCATCTACCACCTGATTTTATCAATGTAATTTTTAAAAAAAAAATTTAAATTCTTTCTCTATGTATCATGTACCTTGTACCTAAAGCACACATACAAAAATGTATATTTAACCCACGTAGGACGAGCGCGACACATAAGTAACAGCGTGACACATACCTGACTGCTGTTACATATGTGTCCCGCTCGTCCTTCGTGGGTTAAATGCCAACATAATAATATAAATATGATGATATTAACCCTTTCACTCCCTCCGTCCCCTCAGGTGCACAGTCTGACAGCACGCAGCATTTCCAAGGAGTTCCGAGAGGGCCTGAAACAGCAGAAACCAGCGGTTCTCAACAAGAACAACTTGCTGGCCTCCAGTACCGGTGGCCCGCAGTCGAAGCTGACGCGAGAGCTGGAAATCATCAATGACCTTGAGGATCTCAAGGTCACTCCAAGGTGAGATCGGCGGTAGTCTATGTCCGAAAACTAGGTTTGAGTCTAGTTTGTTTATGAATGAGCAGATTATTCAATAATTTAGATCAATCTTTATTTACAATTTTTTATATACAGGTACAATCAAAAGGTATAATTAATTAAATATAAACAAAGTTTGATCAAGGGTGGTGATAATACCTTTGGCATTCTCTTCTCGTAATCTCGTGTCTCTTATGTATCCATTATTCATATCTAACTTAGTAATAGTTTTTTATCTCCCCTGCCTTTATCACATATTAGCTTATGTGGCTTTTGGGGTCAGCATTGTTCAACCTTATGGATGAGGTTGGTAGGGTGGAGCACGTTTTTTTATGGTAAGTAGAAGTCGCAAGACTTCTTAAGCCATTGAAAGAAAAAATATTTAGGCGAAGGTAATGGACGAAATTGATAATTTAAATCTCATTGCTTAGCATCGGATTTTTCCATCGAACACAATACGCAATCCGAGACTTAACTTCACAGAGGTATTATAAAAACGTCTAACAATGCCGCCCTTAATTATTGATTAATTAATTAATTCATTCATTCATTAAATTTATTTATTTATTTATTGATTTTTTTTTACTTTCGAAAGATTTTCGTTTATTAAAACAAATACTTTTCATCTTCATCAATAAATTTAATTAAAAAGAAATAACTTTAATGGACTAAAAATTAAAATATGGCAAATTTAGGTGACCCATTATGCAAAGCATTTATTTATTTATTATTTATTTATTTATTTATTTATTTATTTATTTATTTATTTATTTATTTATTTATTTATTTATTCTCTTATTCCAGAACGGACAAGGACGAAGTATCTGACGACAGTGGGACAGTGTCTCCCACTGTGCAGTTCTACGAGAACAAACTCAACTTCTGGGAGATGAAGACCACGCGATGAAGACAATGAATGAAGACAATCTGTTGTGGCTCAGTAGTTAAGAGCATTGGTTACTGACCCGGAGGTTGCGGGTTCGAATCCCGGCCGGAGCAGAAATTTTTTACGATATTTTTTTTTACCAAAGCAGAAATTTAAGAGCATTGGTGTCTGACCCGGAGGTTGCGGGTTCGAATCCCGGCCGGATCAGAAATTTTTTTACCAAAATTTTCTGTTTCCGGAATGGTATGGATGTAAAGGTAAAAGTGACCTGAAGTATTGCGAAAGCGGTTCCGGGGCACAGTTACCAAAAAAAAAAAAAAAATGAAGACAATGAAGTCAGAATTTTCTGCTCCGGCCGGGATTCGAACCCGCAACCTCCGGGTCAGTAACCAATGCTCTTAACCACTGAGCCACGGAGATTGGTCACTTCTTTTTACGTCGTGTCGGCCAATATTTACAATTCTCTGTATACATTTTTGTACAGTATAAAATTGTAGATATTTTCCATCTAAGTAGTCACTGTGGCAGAGCGAGTTAGCGCGCTAGGCATTGCACACATGGTGACCTGGGTTCGATTCCCAGCGGGGGAGGATTTTTTCTGCTCTGTACTTGGATGTTTGGGGTCCACTCATACCTCGTGAGGAAAAATGAGTAGCTGCTTTAATGTGAAGCAGCGACCAGTGGCAGAATCTTAGGCAAAAAAATAATACAAGATATTGTAAATTAAAGTGGTAAAGTCCTATGATTCTGCGCTACCCACTAAAATTGTGACATAATAACACAAAGAAAAAGCATTATTATTATTATTATTTTCCATCTAGTTACTTAGCTAGCGACCTCAGTAGCTTGATCAATAAGGCGGCGGACTTGTGACCTGGAGGTCGGTGGTTCAAGTCCCGCTTTCAGCGTGGATTTAGTAAAGCGAGTTTGAGTTGTTTTTGATATCACTTGCGTGATTAACACATATATGATTAGCTAGAAATCTAGTTGTTCGAGTTTAAAGGAAGTATGTCTAGGCATCCACATTTCTTGCAAAAGAAAGATTAGATCGATGTTGAAAAAATAAACAGTTGTACGTATATTAATGTTCATATTTTTATAAGAAATTATCTGATATTAAAATTGTAGATATAAATAAATTGTTAAATAATAAATTCTTATCTGTGCCATTAAAATTTTACATTTATAATTTTCTTTCAAACAATCCATTTTTACTTTTCTAATTTTTATAAATTAAAAAATAAAAATGCTGGTGAAAAAGAAAAATATTTATTTCACCAGCTTTACCTAACGACTTTTTGGGACTAAAAACTTTCCTTTTTTTAGTTTAATGTCTCTTTCAACTGCATGGTCATATCAATACCGGGGGTTTTACCCTCCGTTTGCTGGAAACTCCCAAATCTGCTACCCACATTAACCTCACCCAGTCTGGGTTTGGCCGAATCGCCAGAATTCCAAGTGTTCATCACACTGGACGTTGTTTAACTTTGGTGATCCTACGAGAACTGTTGTGTTCAACATTCCATCGGCGCTGGCTCATTTTTACTTGAATTATTAAAAAATACCTTTATCATTTTTTTATCTTGTTATGTCATTCTTTGTGATTTCATTTTTCATCTTATCTACGATTTATTTTGAAATTGTTTTTGTCTTGCCGCTTCATTGTATTTCGTAGCCATGAAACAAGAGCTACTGTACACGCTTGTGGTCTGTGTAGTAGTCTGCCCATCCCGTAGAATGCCTCCCCTCTGATGGGCGAGAAGTGACACAATACTTCCCATTCAGGTGCTGGGTCAACACGAGTGCACAGGAAGGTATCCCTTACGACCCTTACAAACAACTGTAAACATATTTTGTAAACTTTTTTTTTTCGGCGCGGGGGTCCAACCCAGGACCTTCCGCATGGCAAGCGAGTGTTTAACCACTGAGCTACTGACTTTAAAACAGGCCAAAGTCACCAATTTTTAAATACATTTTTCTTGTCAGCGCGAGGGTTCGAACCCGGGACCTTCCGCATAGCAATGAAGCAGCCTAGGCACTGGATCCGCGCGTCTATTCAATTTTTACACCACCTCAAGGTATTTGTTCGTCTCTGATGGACACATAGGTAATTATTTTATGATTACCTAAATACCTATATTGTTAACATTTTTTTTGTGTCTTGTCATTTATTGAAATTAAATTTCGCAAACGTACCCATAGAATATAATTATGTTTATCAATCATGTACCTATATTGTGTATCTAAAATTATAAATGTACTTAGTTATCGATAGAAAATAAAAATCAAAGTTAGTTTACATTCTTATTGAATTGTACATGTACTTATTATTTTCTCTCTCTCTCTCTCTCTCTCACTGTCTCTCTCTCTCTCACTCTCTCTCTATCTCTCTTACTACTAAAGGATACTACAACATCGACCATCTTGGTTAGTTTTAACACAGAGGAAATTACAATACTACCATCTTGGTTAGTTTTAACACAGAGGAAATTACAACAGTAACAAATTAATTATTATTCTTCTGATACCTATGTCATATGGTTTAGCCAGACGTATCGTAACGGTTGTCACTACTGCCCATAGTCCAGAGATTCTCAGTTCGATCCTCGGTCGATCAGATTTTCACACTGAATATTTATTATTTTTTCCTCCGTACATGTGGGTCTGGCATTTCCAGCCCTACCCAGTCTGGGTGAAGTTAAAGTGGGTAGATGGTATTTCAATGTATTCTAATAGGTTTCTCTCCTCTCTTACAACGTATATCTGAAATACAAATTCCTCCTATCATATTCAATTCAGAAATTATTCCATTCTCCAAAACAGTTAAAAATTTAGGTGTTCTATTTGATTCAAATCTTTCTTGGTCTTCTCATGTTAACAAGGTTAGTAAAAATGTCTTCCGAAACTTTCATTCCCTCAAACGCCTCAAACGCTTTTTACCTTTCAAAACTAAGAGACTTCTTTGCACTTCTCTAATTTTTCCTATCATCGATTACGCAAGTATTGTTCTCAGTAATATGAGTCAAGACTTGCGGTATAAACTTCAAAAGCTTCAGAATATGTGTGTTCGTTATGTTTATGGACTAAGAAAATATGATCATGTTTCGGGTAAGAGAGAACTTCTTCAGTGGCTTCCAGTTAATAAGAGACAAGACCATCAAACTTTGTGCTTGATGTGGCGTATCTTGAATGAAAAATCACCCCCATATCTTCACTCTTCATATCAATTTTTACATTCTATCCATCGTTACAACACAAGATCTCATTTACTTCATATTCCATCTCATCGCACTGATTTTATGGGCAAGTCTTTTGTGGTCAATTCTATTAGGCTTTGGAATCAGTTACCAGATGATCTAAAGTTAATACAGAACCGTTTATCTTTCAAGATTCATTCAAAGGAACACTTACTGAATGGATGATACTCTTCGTTGTTGTCAATAATTCTTCTTATATACATAGATATAAATATTTATATTGTATGTATCTTCTTCCCTTTTTTTATTCTCATTTCCTCTTATCTTTCTGTAGTATCTCCTTCCCGTCTTTTCCCTCTCCTCTTTTCCATTCCTCCCCATCCCCATCCTCAGTTTAGTTTATTTTCTTTTTTTTTTTCTTTCTTCTTTCTCTTTCTTTATAATAATGTAAATATATATGTTTTATTTTATTTGTTTTTTTTCTTCTTTTTTTTTGTATCCGGGGTTAAGTGGCAGAGAATGCCTAAGGCATTAACTTCGCCCCGGATTACAAAACAATTGTAATAAAAATTAATATTTCTTTTTGTACATATTTCTAAGTTTTTTTTTTTTTAATTTATTGTTATATTTTTTGTTGTTGTTGATGATTGTTTTGTAAAAAAAAAATAAAGTGTAAATAAATAATAAATAAATAAAATGGTGCGATTCCCAGCTAATGGAGGGTAAAATTCCCGTCCTAATCCGGGCCTTTAAATCAATAATGAATCGTTGACGTTAGGAAGGGTATTCAGCCGTGAAAAAATATGTGCAAAAACCAATCAACCTCATCCATATGGTTGAACATCGTCGACCCTACGTAAGCGGAATCAGACAGAGTAAAAGAAGAAAAAGATAATAATATGTTTTATGCTCTAAGGGTATTTTGGTTTTAACGTCGCTTTCAACTGCATGGTCATATCACGAGGGGGTGTTACCCTCCATTCGCAGGAAACTCACAAACATTCTACACACATTTACCTCACCCGTCCTGGGTTGGGCCTGAATGTCAGCAAAATTACGAAGTCTTCACCTCACTCAACGTTGCCGTTCCTTAACTTCGGTGATCTTACGAGAACCGGTGTATTTATTTATTTTATTTATTTATTTACACTTTATTAAGTAATAGGATATATACAATACAAATAATTACAAATGAACATACAATAAACAATATAATAGAAGAAGAAAAAAAAAGAAATAATAAATAAATATATACATAATATATGTCCTACCTAAAGGGCGGGGTTATTGCCTTAGGCAATCTCTTCCACCCAACCCTTGTATTCGGAAGCGACGCTGGCCATGGGACGTATGAATTACCGCATGAAATTTAAATATGACGTCTTCACTACTTATTCCTCATGGATATCAGCGAAGAGAAACGAAAGCCGAATTTTTCTTTCTAACCAAAATGGATTCAATTGGAATAAAATAGACGAACTGGAAAAAAGTCATTTTTCTTTTGGAAATGGAAAAATCTTCTTCCAGTTTGGTCAACCAAAATGGAGTTATAAAATTCTAGCTTCCATTTCTTTTATAGGTCAAGTGTCATCCATTGTTTATCATCTTTACCGAAACACATTTTTCTTTCACAAATAGCGGGGAAGCTAAACTTGGAAGAAAATGGAAATATTTGGAAAAAAACCAAACCTGGAATTTTTTTGTAATAATACAAAAGAAAAATACATCTAAAATGTACATCGAAAAGCCATACTAAATATTACGCCTACAAATTTAAAATACTAAGTAAGTATGCAACACGCCATTGTTTTTTTTGAAAAATACACTGCAAATAAATTATTCCTCGTTAAGTGGTAATCAAAATTTCTCAACCGATTCTCTTCAAATTATGATAGGTATTACAAGAGAATTAACATTAACAAATGATATTTCTATGCAGGTGACCCACTCTTGCTGTTCCATTTTGTATTACTTAGTGTAGTCTCTCTTTTTCTCTCTCTCTTTTTTCTCTCTCTCCCTCTCTCTCTCTCTCCCTTTCTTTATCCCTCCCTCTCTCTCTATTTCTCTCTCTCACACACATTCACACGAAAAAACTACCTACTGTATCTAGGTTACACGGATACACACTGTCAATGTTTTGGAGATCCAGGTCTCCGAGACGCACAATATTTCAAGAACAGGCCAGACTTCTCTAAATTTTTTTAGAACAAAAGTGCGAAAATTTAGCTTTTCGTAAATTACATATTTCCCCAGTCGACAAGACATTTCTACTTTAATTTCAGCTCGATCTCTATCCCTCGCTTTTCTCTATTTCTCTTTCTTTCTCTCTTTCTCTCGCTCGCACACACTCACACACATACACACACTAGGGTAGAGTGGTAGAGGAAAGTGGGTATAGTGGTAGGGTAGGGGAAAGTGGGTATAGTGGTAGGGTAGGGAAAGTGGGTATAGTGGTAGGGTAGGGAAAGTGGGTATAGTGGTAGGGTAGGGAAAGTGGGTATAATGGTAGGGTTTGGGAAAGTGGGTATAGTGGTAGGGTAGGGAAAGTGGGTATAATGGTAGGGTAGGGAAAGTGGGTATAGTGGTAGGGTAGGGAAAGTCTCCACTACTCATTCCTCCATGGATTTCAGCGAAGAGAAACAAAAGCCGTATTTTTCTTTCTAACCAAAGTGGATTCAAATTGGAATAAAATAGACGAACTGGAAGAAAGTCATTTTTCTTTTGGAAAAGGAAAAATCTTCTTCCAGTTTGGTCAACCAAAATGGAGTTATAAAATTCTAGCTTCCATTTCTTTTATAGGTTAAGTGAGTCCATTGTTTATCATCTTTAAAAGTACCGAAACACATTTTTCTTTCACAAATAGCGGGGAAGCTAAATTTGGAAGAAAATAGAAATATTTGGAAAAAATCAAACCTGGAATATTTTTGTAATAATACACAAGAAAAATGCAGCTAAAATGTACATCTAAATGCCATACTAAATATTACCCTACAAATTTAAAATTCTAAGTAAGTATGCAACACGCCATTCTTTTTTGAAAAATACACTGCAAATAAATTATTCCTCGTTAAGTGGTAATCAAAAATTTTTAACTTTTACTATCGCTAGAATCAGAGATTTTTTACTGAATCACTTGTATTTTACAAAATTTCTCAACCGATTCTCTTCAAATGATGATAGGTATTACAAGAGCTTCATTAACAACTGATATTTCTATGCAGGTGACCCACTCTTGCTGTTCCATTTTGTATTACTTAGTGAGTCCCTCTTTTTTTTCTCTCTCTCTCTCTCTCTCTCTCTCTCCTTTCTTTATCCCTCCATCTCTCTCTCTCTTTCTCTCTCACACACATTCACACGTAAAAACTACCTACTGTATCTAGGTTACACACAGATACACACTGTCAATGTTTTAAAATCCAGGTCTCCGAGACGCACAATTTTTCAAAAACAGGCCAGACTTTCTCTAAATTTTTAGAACAAAAGTGCGAAAATTTAGCTCTTCGTAAATACATATTTCCCCAGTCGACATAACATTTCTATCTTTAATTTCAGCTCGATCTCTATCTCTCTCTCTTTTTCTCTATTTCTCTTTCTTTTTCTTTCTCCCTCTCTCTCGCTTGCACACACTCACACACTAGGGTAGAGTGGTAGGGAAAGTGGGTATAGTGGTAGAGGAAAGTGGGTAAGGGGGAGGGGAAAGTGGGTATAGTGGTTGAGGAAAGTGGGTATAGTGGTTGAGGAAAGTGGGTATAGTGGGAGGGGAAAGTGGGTATAGTGGTAGAGGAAAGTGGGTATAGTGGTAGAGGAAAGTGGGTATAGTGGTAGAGGAAAGTGGGTATAGTGGGAGGGGAAAGTGGGTATAGTGGTAGGGGGAGGGAAAGTGGGTATAGTGGTAGGGTAGGGAAAGTGATTTATAGTGGTAGGGTAGGGAAAAGTGGGTATCGTGGCTGGCGAAAGGGGGTATAGTGTGGAGGTAGGGAAAGTGAGTATAGTGGTAGGGTGGGGAAAGTGGGTATCGTGGCTGGCGAAAGTGGGTATAGTGGTATTGTCAGCCGTGTACCTATAGGTATTATCGCCCGTGTACCTATAGGTATGCAGGGTGGTACACGAGAAATACGTGACGTAGAGAAAATCTAAAGTCTGTACTTAGTCTGGAAATATTGCTTGAACGATAAATTTAACTTTGGGATGAACTTACCTCAAATCACGTCCTAACGGATTCTGTGACGGAGAGACAGAAAGAGAGAGAGTTGAGAGATGGAAGGAGAGAAAGTGAGAGTGGGAGAGGTTAAGAGAGAGTGGGAAGGATGGAAAGTGAGAAAAATAGAGAGTTAGGGGTAGGAGAAATTTAAAGAAAAGACAAAGTTGAGACAGATAGAAATAGTAAGAGGATTCAAAGTGAGAGATAGAGACTACAGAGAGATGGAAAGTGAGAGATAGAGATAGGAGAGACAGAAAAAGAAAAAATAGAGAAGGAAAGAGAGATTGTGAGGGATGGAAAAAAAGAAAGAAACATAGATAGTAGGAAAGGGGAAAGAGAGAGAAAGATGAGAGATACAGAAAATGAAAGAAAGTGTAAGAGAGACAGAAAAGGAAAGAGAAAAGGATGAAGAAATAATCAAGAAGAAAAGAGAGAGAGCGGGTAAAAGAAAGATAGAGAGAAGGATAAGGAATGAGAATTTAGCGGATGGTAAAAGAGAAATTAAAAAGAAGAAAAGAGAGATAGAAAGAGAAAAAAGAAAGGGGGGAGAAAAAAAGATAAAGAAAAAATAAGAAATGAGAGAGAGAGAGGGAAAAGAGAACAAAGAACGAAAGAAGGAGGAAAGAGAGGGGTTGGAAGATGCTATAAGAAAAATAAAGAAAACGGAAAGAGAGATAGAAAGCGAAAGCGAAAGAGAGTGTAGAAGGGATAGAAAAAGAGAATAAGAGAAGACTGAAAACAAGAGAGATAAAAATGAAATGAGGATGACATAAGGAGAGAAAGAGAGAGGGAGAGAAAATATTTACAAGAGTTTAATCTGACATATGGGAAGATATTGGCAGAATATTAATGTGTAAGTATTTTGTGTATTCATATGAGAGCGAGAAAAAAAGAAGGAAAATTGGCATATACATGTAATGGTTTTTATTAAATAGTCTGTCCTGGTAGCTCAGTGGTAAAGGCGGCACTCTGTTAATCCAGAGATTCCAGAGGTCGTGGGTTCGAAACCCAGCCGAGACATGACAAGTTATCCTCCCATTTGGAATTTTTACCGTATAATAATATATCTTGGGCTTACTGCTGGAATAATGGGACTTTAATAGTCTTAATCGGGCAGTATAAATTAAGGCGATATTATTATTATTAGAAAAGGAAGAGAAACAAATAGATATAAAGTTAGATGTATTTATAAAGAGATAGTTATGTCACAATTTTAGTGGGTAGCATCAACTTTTTCGAGAACTAATATGCAAATGCATGAACCAATCAACCTCTCTTCACGTCTGCAATACCAAAACATGTCCTCGTCGTGATATGACCATGCAGTTGAAAGCGACCTTAAACCCAAAAAATCCTTCCTTTCTCTAACACACAAAACTTTTTTTCTCTATCGAAAACACCATAAAGCCACCCAAAACTTGTCTCTTTCCCTTTCACCCCAAAAATAACCACCTAAACTTTCCATCCTCTCATCTAGAACGTCTCGTTCTCCCAACCTGAACTCAACTTATAGTCCATCCGAAGTCTACCTTCCTCAACATCATCTAATTCACAACATACCCCTCCATTTTTTCCATTTGAAAAAGTCCTCCCCTCGTAAAAGGACATTGGTTCTTCTATCTAAAACCCCCTTAACTTCCCCCAATGTCAACTCACATTCCACCCCTTCAATTAAAATATCTTTCTCTCTATCCCTTTCGTCTTCTCTCCACTTTTCCCCTCCTAAAAATTTCCTCACTTCCATTCCAAAGGTCCGTCTCTCCCATCGCAAAGTCTTTTCTTTCCCTGTTCTAAAATCTCATATCCTTCTTCCATCCTAACCGACTCTTCTTCTCCTCCAACTGAACCTTCCTCAAATCCTCAACCATCTCAAAAAATCTCTCCTCCTCTTCCAAAACATGCATCTCTGTATTTCCATCCCAAAGCGTCTCCCCTCCGCTTTTTCCACTTTGGAACCTCTCCGCGCCCATTCTTCTCTTCTTTAAAAGGACTGTCTTCTCCCTCTCAACCCCAACCCCTACTTCTTCTACCTTGAGTCCCCCTCTCCCTTTTCCCATCTCAAAAGTTTCCATTCTTTCCTTCTAAAAAGTCCCATCTACCCTCTTCTACGATTCAAACACTTCCTCTGCTCATCCATACCCTCTCATCTCCCAACAGAAACAGCTTCCCTCGCTATCTTCTCAAAAAACACCGTCTCTACAACCGCGAGTAACCTCTCTCTTTTCCCTTCCCAAAAATCTCCACTCGTCCCCTACTAAAACGTCCCATCTCCCTCTTCTACCATCCAACACTCTCTCTTTCCCATCCAACCCCATTTCATACTTTCCATCCAAACCCCGCATCTCCCCAACAGAAACAGCTTCCCTCACCATCTCAGAACACCATTCTCTTTCAGCCATCTCTCTTCCGCTGCTCCCATCCACAAAACACTTCCACCCCTCTTTCTCTCTTCAAAACATCCTCAACTTTACCCAATCTCATGTACACCTCTCTTCCCATTCGAAATACTTCTTCTTCATACCAAAACCTCCCTCCCATCCAAAACACCCCCCAGACGTCACCGACAACTTCCTTCTTTCTCCCCCCACCGCCCTCCAAAATATTCCTCCTCCATCCCGAAAACTCCCACAGCTCCCATCCAAAACTCCCACCCCTCCCATTCAAAAACTCCCACCCCCCCATCCAAAACCTTCCACCGCTTCCATCCAAAAACTTCCACCGCTCCCATCCAAAACACCCCCAAAACTTCACCCACAACGTCCCACTTTCCCTCTCCCACCGCCTTCGCTCACTTGCACCCCCATTTTTCGGGGTTTTCACCAGTTTTAAGCTAGAAGAACATCAAACGTCTCTTTTTTTGCCGTTTCAGCCACAACGCGCGAGGCAACCACCGCTCGTATCGCGACCGTTTTCCGTGATATATTTTTGCAATTTTTGACGAAAGCTTTTGTGAAATTCTCCTCTCTGTTCGGAAAATATCGTGATTTTTTTTTCGGGTAGTTTTTTAGTTTTTGAGAGTGAACAATTTTTTGAATTTTCTCGTGCACCATAGGGAAAAGAAGTATTGTTTGAAAAAAAAGAACCTTATGAGAAGGACTCATTTGTGTTTTTAATTAAAATTTCTATAGTTTGAAAGGTGTTTTTCAAGTTTTTATCGGGGAGAGACAATTTGAAATACTTAAAATGCTTTTTAAAAAATCCATAAAAAAAATACAAAATCGTTTTCCCCCGCCAAGATTTTAAATTTTACAAAAAAACTAAAGTACTTTACAACAAATAGGTTGAGATCGAGATACTTGTTTGGGTCTTAATAGTTCTAATTTTTTGAGAGAAAAAAAAATTAGGGATCTTTGTTTAGCAAAAAAAAAAAACAAAAATACTAAATTCTGAAAAAAAATTAAACAAAACCTCGTATTATAAATTAAAATTCTCTAAATACCGAAAAATAATTAGGTATAGTTTTTCACATAAAAGAAATTCCTATAAAAATAAAATATTTAAATAGAAAAAAGAAACCTCATTTTTAACTTCTTTTAATCTTAATTTTTTTCTTATTCAGGGTGTTTATTTATTTTTAAATCAAAAGGGTTTAAATCACTTTAATTCAACAATTGATGCCCGGATTTCGATAACTATCATCTAACCCATGCTATACGATTCTCCCTTTTTAGGTATGATAATTTCATAAAGTTAAACTATCTATTTTTTATTTGTATATTCCATTTGGATTGAAAAAACCGCAAAATTCAATATTTTTTTTTTCAGGTGAAAAATTACTTCAACCCTTCTTAAATTTCCGTTTGTCCCGGCGCCAGTGCGAGCGTGTCGACGGCAATTCAGAGGTCACGGGTTCAAAACCCAATTGGGACTTAAAATTGTCCCCCGGGGGGAAAAATTGACCACATAATAACACGGTAGACCACATAATAATTGGACTTACTGGCGGGAAAATGGACATTGTCAAAAATCGTGCGTATAGGTAAATAAGGCATATTATTGTTATTGATTAAATAAAAAAGAGGTTGGTGGGTCCCTTTTTGGTTCGCTAAAGATATTTCATCTGGCTGGGGGACTATAAACGGGGAGTAACTACATTGGCTTGGTTTCGAGGTCTTTTATTACCCCTTAGGCATGGAGAAGTCGAGTCATTCCCACGTCTGGCTACCACCGTTCCGATGACCCACCGTATGATGAAAGAAAAATATTTTCTGATTTAAATGGAAATGGCCTCTTTCTTTCCACACATCCCCCAAATTTTGAGATTGCTTTGCCATTTTGAAAGGTTTCATGAAATTGGGGAAGTTTTTTTTTTTTTTGGGTTTAACGCCTTTTTTCAACGCCATGGTCATATCACGACGGGGTTTTACCCTCCATTCGCAGGAAAACTCACAAACCTGCACCCATTGACCTCCCCCAGCCTGGTGGGGCCGGGAAAAGCCAGCGTCACGAGAATTAGAATTTGAATGGTCACCCCATCCAAGCTTAACCTCCGGATGCGCTTAACCCGGGTTCTTAAGGGAACCGGGACCAACATGCCATCGACGCTGGCTTTTGAATTTTTTAATTTCCAAAATTGTTCGGCGTGGAGAGTACAGCGCACTAGGCATTGCACACCCAATGTCCTGTTTTCCCCCACGGGGGAGGGTTTTTTCTGCTCTGTATTTCGGTGTTTTGGGGTCGGGGGGCGACTCATACCTCGTGAGGAAAAAGAGTACGCTTTTAAAGTAACACGACCAGGCGCAATTATAGGAAAACTAAGATATTAAATATTAAAGACACGAAAAGTCCTATATAATCTACCTACCCACTAAAATTGTGAAAATAACACAAAGAAAGTATTATTATATTACATTTCCAAATTTAAAAAAAAGAAAACATGGTTAGATTGGCATTTTTTTGAATAACCTTTTTCTCATTCCCAAAAAAAAAAAAAAAAGGTCAACACCAACCACTTACACCCCCGTTCGTGATTGGCAAGGGGTTAAAGCGACGTAAACAAAAACAACACAAAAAAGAAAAGTTCACGATAGAAAATCCGAGTTTTTTTTTTTTTTTCACTTACGATTGAAGGTAGTAAATACTGAACCATAATGCCAAGGCAAAAAAAAGGAAAGAAAAATGATGGAAAGCAAAGAAAAAAAATAAAAAGAAAGAAATTAAAAAAAAATACACAAAAGTTTTTGTGAGGGAAAATATTTTTTTGTATTTTTTTTTAACTGCCTAGCTAGACCTAGCTCTCGCTGGGACATTATAGTGCAGGAGCATGACACAGCCTCCCGTCTCCCCTATATTCGAGATAGAATACAGAAAAAATGCATTTAAAAACGAGAGTCTACCTAAAAAAATATAGAGACCACTCGAGGCAGTTGAATAAACCGGTTTTCCCTTCAAACACCGAAGTTAAGCGACACCACGAGGAAACGGAGGGTGGACCATTCTAACTAATTCTCGGACGCTGGCTTTTCCCGGCCCCCCTCAGGGGGTGAGGCAATGTGAGTGCAGGGTGAGTTTCCGCAATGGAGGTAAAACTCCCTCGGATAGACCATGGCAGTTGAAAGCGCTTAAACCCCACTTAAAAAAAAAAAAAAAAATATGGATGAAATTTTCACAGACTTGTATTACTTCCGAGAAAAATAACTTATAACATCGGAACTAGGGTTGGTTGGAAGAAAATTGCCAAACCCGCCTAAGTAAAATTGCTTTTTCTCTTTTTTTTCTTGTTTTCTTTGTTTAATCTATTTATTTTTTTCTTTTTTAATTTTCATTGTATTTTACTGTATATTTTTAAATTTTGTCTTACCTAATAAAGGCGTAATAAATAATAATAATAATAATAATAATAACCCGCCCTTTTTAGGACACTGTATGTCTATACTAATATTTTTATCTAGTTGTTTATCTTTTCTTTTCTTGTGTATATTGAAAAATTTTTTGTACTAAGTTTTTAATTACTTTTTTGTACCTGCAACGTCCATTTTAAAAGGGTTTATTTTATTTTTAAAATAATAAATTATCATATTTTTGTGTTTAAAACTTTGTGATATCACATCAATCAACTCGCTTACTAAATCACGGGCCCGGGGGTTTTTAAGCACCACCCCGGGGTTAAAAACCCCCGCCATCGAAAAAACACTGAGGCGTGAAAAAATAAAAATTAAAACGTTTTTTTGAACAAAGTTTAGATGTAAATTTTAAAATTTCCCTTTTTTTTCTTTTTTCTTAGCTTTGAAAATTTTTCAAAAAAATTTTCGAAAGAAAAACTAATCCAAAAAAATCGTTTTCAAAAGCTCGAAGTTCCCCGCTGTCGTTGTGACTCCTTTGGTTTTGGGGGCCGGGGCGAGGCAGGTCTTTTTTTTCCTCTGGGCACTGGAGTATTTTTTTATTTTTTTTAGAAGTTCAAAATAAATAACAAAAAAAAAATTTTTTTCTGCCACGTGGGGGCGTTAAGAGGGGATCGTGGATCCCGAAGTTAACAACGCCAGCAAAAGGAACTTGTGAGCTGCTTCCGCCCGAAAAAGGGAAAACTTGGGGGGAGAAAGAGGGGAGGGGAAAGGGGGGGGGAAAGAAGGGGGGGGGGGGTTTTTTTTTTTTAAGCGTAATTGTAAAAACTTATTTTTAATTTTTATTTTTAAAATATTACCTTTGACTTTTAAAAAATTTTGTAACTTTTTTTTTTTTTTTTTTTTCAATTTTCAAGAGAGAAGAGAAGAGAGAGAAAGAAAAGAGAGAAAGAGGGGGAGAGGGGAGAAGAAAGTTTTAAAAGAAAAGGGGAGAGAAAAAGGGGGGGGGAAAAAAAAAGAGAGATAGGGGAGAGAGAGAAAATAAAAAAGAAGGAGGGGGGAAATAATTAAAAAGGGGAAAAGGGGTAGAGGGGGGAAAAAAAGAAAAAAAAAAGCAAAAAGAGGAATAGAGATAGAGCGAAATTTTAAAAGTTAGTGGTAGCGATGGGGGGGTAATTTTAAAAACTAAAATTTTTGGGCCCTTTGGTTTAAAAAGGAAAAAATTTGGGGAAATTTTTGGGCCGTTTTTAAAATTTGGATCTTTTTGGTGCCGTTTTTTTTTTTTTTTTTAATGGTAGTGGCCTTCCTCTTTTTTATTTTTAAAAAAATAAATAAAAGTAGTTTTTGTGATTTTAATTTTTTAAGGAATTTGGCCCCCACCGTTTTTCCAAAATCCCGGTTTTTCCATTCTCAGTTCCATTCGGAAAGGAAATCGGTTGAATTTTTTCCCCTCTAGCCGCGATTCGAACCCCAACCTCCGGGGGAGCAACCAGGCCTTTTAAACCCTGACCCGGAGTCGGCTTTTTGTTATTAGTACATTTTTTGGTGAGTCTCCATTTTGAAACTAATCAGCTTTTTACCCAACCCCCGTCAATTCCAATATCAATTCGTAATGCCGCCCCCGAGTTGCCCACCACAAACCCCAAATGCCTCACAGGGTAGGAAGGCCCCGACTCCATAGTAAAGCTGAAAAAATCCACTCCGCCGGGGGGTTTTAACCCGGGACCTGGAGGCAACCCCCGGCATGCACCGCAGGCCAAGGGCTACTCTTTTGTATGACTTCAGGACCTACACCTTTTAAATTTTCCATTCTGGAAAAACCAAAAAAAAACCGGGGAATTTTTCCGACCACCGGGGGCGAACTCGAAATTTTTTCTTTTTTTTTTAGTTATTATTTAATTTTGGGTTAAAAACTTTCCGATGTCACAACTACTGAAACTCGCTTTAAAATAAAATTTTAAACCGGGACTTTTTCGATGTAAATCAAAACAAAATAAATATGTAAATACAAAGGTCTGGCAATCCCCCGTTTAAAACTTTACTTTCAAAAAAACTCTTTAATAAAAAAAAAAATGGCTGATGGATAGTCACTGGGCAGGGCAGTTTGCCGCACATTGCACCTGGGACCGGGTTCGATTCCCACGGGGGAGGTTTTTTCTCTCTGTTTGGGGTTCGGGGGCCCCTCTACCGTGAGGAAAAAAGATAGTACTTGTAAGAAAACACCTGGCGGGATTACCAAAAAAAGAAATTAATGTAAAAATAATTGAAAAATAAGGAGGCTCTTAGTAAGCTCGCTCCCCAAAAATTTGAAGAGGCCTTGTGCTTCACCACAAAAAATTGTACATACTTTTATACAATGGCTGTTGGACTTTTTTTGCCCCCTGCCAACTTCAAGAACAAAAAAAAAAAACCGACCCCAGGTTTTAAGCCCCCCCCCTTATCATGAAGCTACTGAGGTCGGGAAGAATTTTAATTCGTTATCAAGTTTGAATATAAAAAAAAATAAAAAAAATTCGATTATAATTTTTGAATTTTATCGGTAAAAGTAATTTACCGTTAAATTTTTTTTTAATTAAAAAGTAAAATGTAATTTTTTTTTCAACGTGGTTAAATTTTTTCCCCACGGTTGATTATTTCGTTTTTAACGGTTTTAAAAATTTTTACATACCTAAAACAATTTTCCTATTTTTAAAAAACCCCAAATTACCATGTTAAGTTTTATTTTTTGCATACAAAATTTTTTAAACCCGGGCCAAATCATGAAAAAAAAGCAAACTTGTGCTGCACCTAGGACAACAATTTGCAAAAAGGGTTTTTAATTTGCATCCCCCCCGTTATCACACAATCAGCACGATGATATCCAATTCCCTTGGGTACAGTCTACGGTGAGAAAAGTAAGAACTTCACTGGGGTTTTAAGAGAAATAAAGGGGGCCGGAAAAAACTTTAAACCGGGGTTTTTTCTTAAAGAGTTATTTCCCCTTAAAGAAGGAAAATTTGACCGAAATTTTGAAAAAGGAAAAAATTTAAAATGGGACCCAAAGGGTTACAACTTTCGTCAAAATCCGTTCATATATCTGAAAATTTGCGCGACAAGGAAGATTCAACAGACCGACAAAGAACAGACGACAGAAAACACACAGCAAAGTTGCCAGGAGGTCAAAACCCAAAATAGTGAAAAAAAAAATAATAAATAAAAAAAATCAAAGAATTCCCGGTTTCTACTGCAAAGGCGAAAAAAATTTTTTTTACAAACACGAACACAATACTTCCGCTTTTTTATTTTAAAAAATTTCTCGGGAGGAATTAAATAAAGTGGTTTTTTGTTATGTAAAGTCAGGGGGATTGGACAATCGGTGAACCCCAACAAATACAACGATTCTCGCGAGAAATTTTTTCAAGATTTAAAAAAACAAACGAGTCCCCCCTTTTTCGCAAACATAAACAAAACCCCGTACAACGGTACATATTCTATTTAACCACAAACAATATATTCATTTTATTTCTAATAATTAACGAACATCTTAAATAAAATACAATTTAAAAAAGACCACATTGGCTGTAGGCAAAGTCCCATGAAAAAGGAGAATAACCAATGCCAAAAATTTAAATTTAAAAAAAAAATTACAATTTTTTTAGCAGAAATTTTTTTTTTTTCCCCTCATAACTCCTTGGATCATCTGCCAAATTCCGCCCCTGGCCCACATAAAACTCTTTTTCCCACAGGGTGATGAACCCGTTTTTTGATAGATTTTATAACAAGAAGCAGGAATGAGAACGCTTGCTCTTTTTTAAATCTATTATAGCCCTACAACCGCTGACGATGTTACCACGGTATACAGGTCCCACCAAACTTGGACACCTCAAATACTCGCCCCGAAAGATTTTTGAAAAAAAAAAAAAAAATCTAGGGTACAGGCTAATATCGGTTTCAGCATGAAATTTTTTTATACAGGGGGTTCAAAATCAAAATTGAGGTGTCAACTTTCGATTTTTAAAGGAGACCTGAATTTTATTTGATAATTTTACTTCTAAATGGTTTCTTAAGTATTTTTTTAAAACAAAAAATTACAACAGGGGGTTTTTTTTTCGGCCAATTTTTTTCTAAATCTTGAATAACTCAAGTTGGTTAATTTTTTCGATAACAAGAAAGAATGGTTTGTATAATAAATACACGTTCTTTCAATGGGATCAAAAAATTTTATACAGGGGGATTCACAAGTAAATAAGACTTAATATTTTTAAAATCGGTTTTTTTAATTTTTTATTTAAGATTAATAATTCTCGTCTAATTTACACCCTTTTTTCGTTAGTCATACGAAAAAACAAAACTAAAGTTTTGTACAGGTGAACATAATTTTTTTGTAACAAACCCGTATATGGGCAGTCAAAGAGACGCAAAATTCAATATAAAGACTAAATATGCAAGGAAAAAAATTTGATTTTGATTAAACTAAAAAGTTAAGGTGTTTTAACTAATATTTTCGCATGGCCCACCCGTAGATATATTTCTTAAACCATCATAGGTAGTCGAAACTGTCAAAATTCAACGAGGAGTCCAATCTGAAAGAAAAAAAATGATCCAAAAGCCATGCTCATTTTGTGTCTACACCTACCTACTTTTTCTTTCAAGTTTTAAAATCATTCAGTGTGGACACCAAATTGAAAGTGCTCAAATTCGTGTTTTTTACTTGTTTTTTTCCCACATGATTCGAAGTCTTCGTAGAATTTTATACAACTTAGAGTACCTACATGATAGTTTAAGAAAATATCTACAGGTGGTCCATGCGACAATATTAGTTAAAACACCTAAAATTTTTGTTTAATAAAAATCCCAAATTTTCTTGCATATTTAGTCTTTATATTAAATTTTGCGTCTCTTTTACTGCCCATATGCAGGGTGTTTACAAAAAAATTATGTCTCACCCTGTACAACACTTTAGTTTTGTTTTTCGATATGACTAACGAAAAATGGTAAAATTAGACGAGAATTATTAATCCTTAATAAAAATTAAAAAAACTCGGTTTTAAAAAAAAAAATCAAGTCATTATTTCACTTGTGAATCACCCTGTATAAATTTTTTTGATACCAATTGAAAGAACGTGTATTTATTTTACAAACCATTCTATTCTTGTTATCGAAAAAATTAACTGAACTTGAGTTATTCAAGATTTAGAAAAAAATTGTCGAAAAAAAACCACCCGTATGAATATTTTTGTTTAAAAAAGTACTTTAAAAACCATTTAGAAGTAAAATTATCAAATAAAATTCAGGTCGATCCATTTAAAAAATCGAAAGTTGACACCTCAATTTCTGACTTTTGAACCACCCTTAAAAAAAAAAATTTAATGCGAAACCCAAATTAGCAATGTACCCTAATTTTTTTTTTCAAAAACCTTTCGGGGGTCGAGTAATTTGAGGTGCCAAGTTTGGTGGGACACCCGTAATGAGTATAGTCTAGTTCCTTAATCCTCCCCTCTCTCTCTCTCTCTCTCTCTCCCCCCCCCTCTCTCTCCTCTCTCTCTCCCTCTGTCTCTCTCTCCTTCTCTCTCTATGTCCCCTCTCCCTTCTTCTCCTCTCTCCCCTTTTCCCCCTTTTTCCTATACTTTTTTTTTCTTTCCCCTTCATTCTCCTTCAAAAAATCGGTTCTCTATTTTTTTTAAAATTTAACTCAAATTGTTTTCCCCCAAAAGATCTCTCCCCCTCCCTCTATCTATCTCTATCCTCTCTCTCTCCTCTCCCCTTTTTACCCCCCCATCATGTCCCCTCTCAAAAAACCCGATTGAACACTTAATCCTCATGCTTGCAATATTGTTCTCTCAATTTCTCCTTTCAACATCATCCGTAAAAATAATACGTATACCTCTTAACCGGGGACACAGTGGGGGACAAAAGGGAGCGAACGACCACAATTAATTCTGGTTAATTTGCTGGGAATCGTACGAGCTCCCCCAAATTAACCTCCCTACCTGGATAGGACCGGGGAAATGCCAGCCTCATGTTTTGGAGGGAACAGAATTTTTTAAAAAAGTCGCCCCTAGGGAATCGAACTGGGATTCTGGACTTCGACAATAGACACAACCATTACGCCCGCAGGCTGGCGGAATGGCGACGACCTCACTAAGGAGTTTCTTTTTAACTTGCATATGGAAAATTTTGGGGCTTTCGTTTTTTCTGTCGGCCTGTCTTGTGTCTGTCTGTTTTTTTGTGTAACTTATTTGATTTGATTTGTCTGTCAGTTCCGCGATTACTCTCGAACGGTTGGATTTTTTGAAAAAATTTGGAATTTTATAAATGAATTAAATTTTAATAATCAAAAAAAATTAAAATACCCCTAAATTAAAACAAAATAGCATTATACATAATAAAATTTCATCAAAATCGAGATGTCTTTCACGAAAAAAAGCGTTTAAAAAAAAAGTTAGGGTCAAAGCATGGCCTTTCACCCAGAACCGCTTACAATTTTTTTAATTTAAAATGGGACCATCTACAGAACGTCTCCTATAAAATTGTGCAAAATTTCAAAAAAAAATCCGTTAATTTTTTTCCGAATTTGCGCGTTAAAAGGGGAATATTTAAAGGAATAATAAAAGGGAATATCGGGAATTTTTTAACAACCGACCAGGACCGACGACGGATAGAGAACCGAATTTCTCAGGGGGGTTATAAAACTCCGAACTATAAAAAAAAAATTGAAATCGGAGATAATTTTTTTTTTAAAAAAATTGCGTTTTTATCGTATATGGTCTTTTCATTTATCTTGGGCAATTGGATTTTTTCAAGTCATGAACGTTACTTTTTTCCTAAACAATTTTTAAAAATTTTTTAGGCTCAAAGACTAAGACAAATACCCTTTAGCAAAAGCTTCATTTAAAAATTTTACAGCACCTCTTCACACAAAAACAAAAACTTTTACATACCGGGGAATGTTCCGACCCCCGGGAAACGTTCAGAGGAACGTTCATGAGTAAACCCACTAAAACAAATTTTCTAAAAAAAAGAATATTCACTTTACAAAAAAAAATTTTTGAGGGGAAAAAGGGGCATGCAAAAGAATTAAAAAATACTTAAAAATTTAAAAAATCATTAAATTTTTTTAAAAACCCGCTAACGTTTTTGTCAAAAAAATTTTGACCCACCATTGTCCCTCACGTACTGCACCAACACCAAAATGACAGGAAATTTCAAAAAAAAACAATGTCATCTGTAAGAAGCAAAATGGGGCACTGCTACTTCTCATTCTAAGGGTTTTTCAAAAGGTTTACTTTTTTTTGGGGGAAAAAAAATTTATGAGGGGTTTTTTTTTCTTTTGTGGGACACAACTTTACACGTCTTAGAATGAGGTAAATTATTATTTTTATGAAAACTAAGGTCCATCCTAAAAAAAACTGTTTTTTCTCATTAATTTGGGGTTTTGGTGAAATAAGGGGAGAAATCTTTTTTTTTTATCAGACACATAAAAAACTTAGACAAGGGGGGCACCTAAAATATCATAAACTTCTACTAACTGGCAATTTTTATCTCCACATTATTTAAAAAAAAATTTTTATTAATTTATAAAAAAAAATTGTTTCCTATGATCAAATAGATTTTGTCATATACCCCCATTATTTCCCCATTTATTAAAGGAAAAAAGGTTTTGGACTTTATAGCCCAAAAAAAGAAAATGACCCAAAGAAAAAAAAAGGTGTCATCTGTTTTCATTTGAAGCCCCCGACAATAGCTCGCACATTCCTTTTTTTTAGTGGAAAAGCTTTTTTTTTTTTTTAATTTTGAAATTCACTAGCCGCTTTTTCCCCCCTTTTTTTTTTATAAGCTTTTTTTCCAATTTCCTTTTTACCCAATTTTTTTTTCTTCACAAATATTCCCAGGTTTCTACTGAAGGGCGAAAAAAATTTTAATTTTTTTATTTACAAAAACGAACAAAATACTTCCGATTTCTAAAATTAAAATTTCTTTTAAAGTAATATTGGTGCACGTTATCCATTGTAAACCCCACTATTAAAATTTTCATCACAGGGGGAAACAGTGATGAAAAATCTTGTTTTTTTTTTTATTAAATGCACCCCCTTTTTTCCAAATCCTTTCTCCAGTGGGCATCTACAGCCTTAGTTTCCTAGGACATTACCAGTGCTGAAATTCGCAATGAATGAGTTAGGATGGTGAATAATGAATGATTTTAAATTTTTTCGCATTTATGTAGAGAGAAGTAGGTAAATTTTATTTATTTTAGGGCCGGGACGAAAACTCACTTACAACAAATCCGGCTTTCTGGACATTTTTTATAAACTAGGGGCGGAATTAAAGACTTTTTTTTGTAATACCTCTGTGGCGTAAGTCACGGATTGCGTACTGGGGTAAGAAGGGAAAACCGCACTTACCAACGACTTAATTATTGATGTTGTCTATTAATTCCGCCCTAGATTTTTACAATATTTTCAAGTGAAAGGGGAAACCCTTTTTTCCCACCAACATTTTTTTTTTTTTTTTTAATTTGTTTGGTTAGGAATAAATAATTAGGGTTAGAAAATACAAGTTAAATATAAAGATTAAATAATTAGTTAAAAAATACAAGAATACTTTATAATTTATATTGTAATATAAGGTAATTATGTTAGAAGGTATAAGAATAATTATTTATATTAGGTAATTATGTTATAAAAAAATACTTAAGAATACTATATATATTAGGTACGTATGTTAGAAAGTACCTACAAAATACTTAAATATGTACTTAGGTAATTATGTTAGAGGTCAGTGGTACAACTTTGTACCTTTGCAAATTTTCGGAGAGAGTATTGTTGAAAATAAATTAAATTGTCTACAGAAAATTAGCAGAGAAAGAAAAGAGAGAGAGAGAGAGAGAAGGGGAAGAGAAAAAAGAAAGAGAGAGGGAAAGAGAAAGAGAGAGAGAAAGAGAGAGAGAAGAAGAAAAGAAAGAGAGAGGGAACAACAGGAGGAGATCTAGTGGATAGAAAGAAGGAAAGAGGGGGAGAGAGAAAAAAGATATAAAAAGAGAGAGTGATTGTAACTCTTTGTTAATTTGAAATTGAAATTTTAGGATGCATGACAAAGAAAAACAGACTTGAAGAATAATTCACTTGGATTACCTATTCTTGGTGGGGGGAAAAGAAAAGAAAAAAGAAGAGAGAGAGAAAGAGAGAAAGAAAACAAAAAGAAAAACCAGAGAGAGAGAGAGAAAGAGATAGAGAGAGACAGAGAGAGAGATAAGAAAATGGAAGAAAAAAGTAGAAAGAGAGAGCAAGAGGAAGAAAGAAAAAAGAGAAAAATAATGGAAAAAGGAACGAAAGAGTAAAGAATGGAGAGAAGAGGAGAAAAAGGAAAGCAAATAATGAGAAAAAGAGAGAGAGAAAAAAGAGAGGGAGAGAAAGAAAGAAAGAGAGTTTATAAAGAGGATAAAAAAAAGGGAGGAAAAAAAGTAGAAGGAGAGCGAGAGAAAGAAAGAGAGTAAAGAATGGAGAGAAAGAGATTCAAAATAGAGACAAAAAAAAGAGGAAGAATGGAGAAAGGAAGAGAAAGAGAACTTAAGAGAGTATGTGTAATGTATGTTTCTTTGTGGTGAAGCACAAGGCCTCCCCAAACAATTTTGGGGGTAGCGCAGCATTACTAAGACCTCCTTTATTTCGAAATTATTCTATTACATTAATTTCTTTTTTACTCGGTAATGCCCCCCCTGTCGTTACCTACAAGTAACTACTCATTTTTCCTCACAGGTATGAGTGGACCCCGAACACCAATACAGAGCAGAAAAAAATTTCCCGCCCCCTGGGGGTCGAACCCAGGTCACCGTGCGTGCAACGCCTACGCGCTAACCTCACTCTGCCACGGTACTACTTACGTGTTAAGCAACGTCCAAAAACAGGGAATGCCTGCAAACTAAGAAGTAACGAATGAAGAAAAGAGAGAAGCAAAAATGGGGAAAGAGAGAGAGAAAGGGAGAGAGAGATAGGCCACATACTATATCATAGTGGGGAGAGGATTAAATGGACACCCTGATCCAAAGATAATGTCGAAGTAAAGCTCAAAAGCATTTTCTGTGGTCCAAAACTCAAATTAATGGGAATAATTCATACATTGGGGGGATTCAAACCAACGGATCCTTACGCGACCTGGCTTTTCCAGACTAGCCGTTATCCACTTGACTACCGTGCACGATATAAAGATATATATTAGAATAACCATTTAAAAAACTCTATGTTATTTTTGAAGCAAATACATTAAACATGTAGGTAGCGCCATGCATATTCCAGGGGAATCTCTCTCGCTCTCTCTCTCTCTCTTTTCCCCCTCTCTCCTCTCTCTCTTTCTCTTCTTTCTCTCCTCTCCCCCTCTCCCCTCCCTCTTTCTCTCCCTCTCTCTCTCTTCTCCTCTCCCCTCCCTCTCCTCTCTTCCCCTTTTCCTCTCTCTCTCTCTCTCTCTCTATCTCTCTCATCTCTCGGGGGGAAATTTTTTTCAAAATTTCTGGGAAAAAAGAAAGTTGAAAGCCGCGTAAGTGTAAAATATTGTAAAAAAATAATACTGGGTCCGCCAAAAAAAAGGAGCCACTTGAAATATCAGAAACGGATTATTTTTTTTAAAAATCTATGGACACGTCATTATTCGAGGGCGAAAACTTTTTACTGGGTTTACATCTTTGTCACTACCAAAAGGGGGGCTCCAGGGGGGGGGGGGGGTCAACTTTGGAATCTTAAATAGAGCACCCCCCTTTTTTTTAAAACATTTTTTAAAGCAGTTGACAATAAAATTTTAAAACAAGTTTGAGATATTAATTCATAAAGGCCGGGATTTCGTTATAAAAAATTTAAATACATGATTTTCCATTGGGGAAAAATTAAATTTTGATGCCTTTGGAACCTCGCTTTACCAGGGGATGTGTCAAGGGGGGGGCAACTTTTTTAAATAATGCACAAAACCATCCTTTTTTTCGAGCATAATTTGTTCTAAAATATATGCAAGATTCATATTTTTCAATTTAAAAAAAAAAACAAAGGGGCCCGGGTTTGCTTCAAAAAAAATGTGAAAAATTTCTAAAAACCCGCGTGCAGCCCAGCCCTCCGGCCCCCATTTCAAGGGGATCTTTTTTTTTTTTTTAAAAAAAAAGTGGGGTTTAACGTCGCTTTTCAACGCCATGGTCATATCACGCGGGGTTTTTCCCTCTATTCGCAGGAAATCACAAACCTGCTACTCACATTGACCTCACCCAGCCTGAGTGGGGCCGGGAAAAGCCAGCGTCACGAGAATTTGAATGTCCACCCATCCAAGTCTTAACCTCGCTGGATGTCGCTTAACTTCGGTGTTCTGAAGGGAACCGGTGTATTCAACATGCCATCGACGCGGGCTAAGGTTTCTTTAATTTAGATTAAACAACAACCAGTCAGTGCAGTTATTTTACTACGGATTACACTTAAAAAAAGAATAGTTTTACACATCAAGTAAAAAATACTAACCTCTTGACACCTCCCCTGGTAAAGCTAATATATTGTATCAAAATAAGCATGTAAATTTTAATTCTTTCAAATAGAAGGACATTATGTTTAACAATTTTTACAAAAAGTTTAACTTCTCATTAAAAAAAAAAAAATGACATCTGCTTTAGTTTTTCTTAAAATTTAAATCCGATCTCTCAAGCCAGCGTCGATGGCATGTTGAATACACCGGTTCCCTTCAGAACACCGAAGTTAAGCGACATCCAGCGAGGTTTAAGACTTGGATGGGTGACCATTCAAATTCTAATTCCGTGACGCTGGCTTTTCCCCGGCCCCACTCAGCTGGGTGAGGTCAATGTGAGTAGCAGGTTTTGTGAGTTTCCTGCGAATGGAGGGTAAAACCCCCCGTCGTGATATGACCATGGCAGTTGAAAGCGACGTTAAACCCCACTTAAAAAAAAAAAAAATATATATAAAAAAAAAAAAAAAAAAAATCCGATCTATAGATATTTTTGAGAGGCTCTTTTTATGGCGGACCCTGTATAAAAAAATACTATATATAAATATATATTAAAAATATTGTATTTTACTATTCTCCTGTGCAGACATAACTTCTACAGGGTGGCCCATTACAGGCACGACAGGATACAAATCCGCCGCCTTATCGATCAAGCTACAGGGTTCGGTAAAAAACTTACTATTTAAAATTCAACTTAGCAATCAATATTCTAATATTATAAAAACAATGATAAAGAGCTAGTTATTTGTGGTACTATGTCACAACTCTTAGTGGGTAGCATCGACATTACGAGAACTAATGCTAAGCAATCATATCTCCAACCAACCATCATATTCCAATATCTATCTCGTAATAGCCGCCACTGGTCGTTGCCCACTCTACAACTACCCCAATTGTCCTCACGAGGCTAGGGTAGGCCCCGAAATCCAAAGTACAGAGCCGAAAAAATTCTGACCCCGCCGGGATTCGAACTTGGGTCACCTGGAGTGCAAGCCGAGCATGCTACCGCTAGGCCAAGTGACTACAATTCTAATATTATAACAAAAATAGTGTGGATTAAATAAAAAAAAATCAATGAATATTTATTTCAAGAGAGTTCTGTAAAACTCATCTTGCCTTGAATTAATTTGTTATCATTGAAATTTATGTTAACCAACTAAAGTAGCCATGCTATATTCCAGGGGAATACCGAAAACCTATACCTATACCGAAAACCGTCTATAAAATTAATCTGTATAGTGACCCTGAAGTGACACTCTTAAGTGGACATCAAGTTGTTTTGTTTAATGTTTTTCAATCGGTATCGTTAATTATAGGAAGTAATTAAGGTTGGGTTTAACGGCGCATATAATCTTTCAACTGTATGGTCACTTCGCGACGAGGGTGTTATCCTCCATTCGCAGGAAACTCACAAATCTGCTAGTCACATTAACATCAGCCAGACTGGTGTGGGACAGCATCACGAAGTCTTCACCTCGCTGGACGTTGCTTAACTTCGGTGATCCTATGAGAAACCGCTGCATTCAACGCGCCATCGACGCTGGCTTCCATGGATTTTAATGAATTGGATATCATAAAATCTTATTTGTAGTTTTTCTTGTTAATTTTCTTGTAATTTGTAAATATGTGGCATCTTGATTTATTTATTAAATAATAAATATCTGTGGCGTAATGGTTGCCTCTCAAAGGTTAGTTGATAGGTACTACAATTCCCTGTGAGTGATTCACCCTGTATAGAGCTCTCAAAGGTTAGTTGATATTACTACAATTTCCTGTGAGTGATTCACCCTGTATGTAGCTCTCAAAGGTTAGTTGATAGGTACCACAATTCCCTGTGAGTGATTCACCCTGTTTATAGCTCTCAAAGCTTAGTTGATAGTACCTACAATTCCCTGTGAGTGATTCACCCTGTATATAGCTCTCAAAGTTAGTTGATAGGGTACTACAATTAGTATCACGAATGGAATGTTATTTTTTATTTTTCAACACGTTGTTATGAAAAGGTTGTCCCTTTCTCTCTCTCTCTCTCTCTCTCTCTCTTTCTCTCTCTCTCTCTCTCTCTCTTTCTGGGGTTTACAAATGAGAAGTGCTTTGAAATAAAAATACGGCCTTTTGTCATTTCATGTAGTTCACTTCAGCAAAATAGCATATCTAATTGGAGTGATAGTGAGAGAAGAGAGAGAGAGAAAGAGAGAGAGAGAGAGAGAGAGAGAGAGATAGAGAGAGAGAGAGAGAGAGAGAGAGAGAGAGGGAGAGGGAGAGAGAGAGGGGGAGGAAAAGAGAGAGAGGAGGTAGAAAAATAGAGAGAAAGAGACAGAGAGAGGAGGGAGAGAAAGAGGTTAATGTATTTTTTACATTATTACATTGATATCTGATTGTTAAGTCTTCTCTGTAAATAAATATTATATAAAAAAAACTTTGATATTATTAATAATAAAAATACCTGTTAAACAGATGTATATTTACGGGCCATCAGGCCCTATGTAAACATAATTAAAACAAAATATAAGTACAAAACACAAGCAAAATTAAAAATATTTTTCAAAATTACAACATTTAAGTGTATCTTAGCCAACAAAAAATTAGTTGAAAAACGAAAAAAAATATTGAAACATGGGAATGAAATAAATTGAAGAAAATAAATTGCAGCATACTGCAGTGTCAAAATATATGCGTAAATAATAAACAATGATACAATGTATCTAAATGAGTCAAATACAAGAGATTTTATATATCAAGTAATATTTTTTTTTGCATGGTATACAATATATTTATTTATTCATAAATAATAAAATTCATCTATTCCATGACCTTCTGGTATGACTCATATATGCAGAATTACCCTTTTGAAAGGCCAGACCAATTCTTTGGGCCAGAAATTGTTTAGATCGGGGTTCACCCGTACATGTAAATTATATTATTATTAGGTATTCAACACTTTATGAGATGTAAATGGACATAATTATCTAATATGACCTTCTGATATTTTTTTTTTTGGCAGTGGATACATGCAGCATTACCATTTCACCTAAATAAAAAAAAGTCTCCGCAGTTGAGACTCGAACCGAAAACCTCTTGATTGGAAGTCCGCCGGCTTGACAACTTGACACTCGAACCATCCTGTAGGGAGTTGTTACATTTTTAAACCTAAACTTCGCATATTTATCATTTCCCTACAACATGCAACTCATGGGATTTAATGTCAAAAGCTTTTATGTTGTGCTTTTTTTTACCCAACTCACGTTTAACCCTTGAGATACACGGAATTTTTTTCAACTGTGTAAGTTGTGTACGTCGAAAAAGCTAATTTCTACAGGATTTTAGCCAACTCAAGTTCAACTCTCAGTATAAACAGAAAAGTGAGAAGTTGTACTAGATGTACAAAACACACTGGGCCAAATTGACACACGATTTTTTTTTTACTGTGTAAATGTGTACGTAGAAAAAGCTAATTTCTACATGCAATTAGCCAACTCAAGTTCAACTCTTCAAGACACACTCAGGCTGAATTGCCACACAAAATTTATTTTCACTCTGTAGTCTGTAAGTGTGTACATGGAAAAGCTAATTTCTACATACAATTAGCCAACTCAAGTTCAACCCTTGAAGAGACACTGGGCCGAATCGTCCCACGGAATTTATTTCACTGTGCCAGTGTGTACATACAAAAAGCTAATTTCTACATGCAATCAGCCAACTCAAGTTCAACCCTTGAAGACACACTGAGGCCGAATCGCACCACGGAATTTATTTCACTGTGCCAGTGTGTACGTGTACCTACATACAAAAAGCTAATTTCTACATGCAATCAGCTAACTCAAGTTCAACCCTTAAAGACACACTGGACGGGATTACCCCACGGAACTTTTACTTCTAATAAATTTCTAATATTAGAAATCGGAACTAGTGTTCATTTTTGTGAGAGAAAAAAATACTTGCTCCGATTTCAATTTTTTTCATATTTCTGGACGTTTCATAACCTCTTGCGCAACTTTGATCTTGTGTCTGTCTGTCGGTTAAAAACATTACTTGTTACGCGGTACGTGCAAATCTCAGAAACTACTTACCGGATTCTGACGAAATTTTGTAAACATATAGGAGACATTCTGTAGATGGTTTTCTATTTAATTCATCAACTTCGCACTAGCAGTTCTTGAATGTAGGAAAAATATAGTATTCTACCCACATAAAATTTCAAGAAAATCGGTTATGTTGCTTCAGAGATACAAGTGATTTAGTAGAAAATCTTAAAATTGCCACGTATACGTGCGTATACAATGTTAAACCAACAAAAAAAAACCAAATTATGGTGTCCATAATTGGCAATGTATTTTTATTGCTGACATTTAAATATGGCTATTCCCGAAAATATACTTCCTTATACCGGGTATTTTTGTGTGCACTAGTAGTCAAGTGGTTAATGCGCTAGTCTGGTAATCCACGTAATGTAGGGATCGGTTGGTTCGTATCCCACACAGTACACGCATTTTTCCTCATTAATAAAATTTGAGTTTGTGACCACATAATAATAAGACTCTGAGGGCTAGGTGGTAGAAAATGGTTTGAGCATTAGCTTCGCCTGGTGGTTACCTTCCACTAAAGAGTATTATTATTATTATCTATGTTGTAATGCTATTTTATAACTCGGCCCTAGAGTGCAATGTGTCTCTCAAAGGGTTCATATTCATTACCCCCCCCCCCACTCTCTCTCTCTCTCTCTCTTTCTCTCTCCCTTTCTCTCTGTCTTTCTATTATCTCTCTCTCTCTTTCTCATTATCTTTCTCTCTATTTCTCTTTCTTTTTTTTCTCTCTCTCTCTCTTTCTATTTATCTCTCTCTCTCTCTTTCTCTCCCTCTCTCTCTTTCTATTTATCTCTCTCTCTCTTTCTCATTATCTTTCTCTCTATTTCTCTTTATTTCTCTCTCTCTCTCTATTTCTATTTATCTCTCTCTCCGTCTCATTATCTCTCTCTCTGTCTCTCTCTCTCTCTCTATTTATCTCTGTCTCTCATTATCTTTCTCTCTCTCTCTCTATTTCTCTTTCTCTCTCTTCTATAACTCAATTGCCGATTATTTTAACCTCCTCTTTCTCTCCCTCTCACACACACACGTTTTACACATTACTCTCTCTCTCTTTCTTTAGTCTCTCTCTCTCTCTCTCTCTCTCTCACCCTTCTACTCACAACTAATATAAGTCCCTTGCCCATTTTTTAACCACTTCTTTCTCTCTCTCTCTTTCTCTTTCTCTCTCTTTTTATAGAACCTCTCTCTCTCTCTCTCTTTCTCTTTCTCTCTCTTTCTATAGAACCTCTCTCTCTCTCTCTTTTCTCTTTCTCTCTCTTTCTATAGAACCTCTCTCTCTCTCTCTTACTCTCTCCTACTCTCCCTTTCACACACACACGTTTCACATACTACTCTCTCTCTTTCTCTTTCTCTTTCTCTCTCTTTCTATAGAATCTCTCTCTCTTTCTCTCTCTCTCTCTCTTACTCTCTCCCACTCCCCCTTTCACACACACACACGTTTTACATACTACTCTCTCTCTTTCTCTGTCCGACTAAATCCCATTTTTCTGTTGTATTTTTTATATCCTTTGTCATATTTATTCTCTCTCTGTCTCACTCTCAACTGCTTTATACATTATGCTTTCTCTCTTTCTCTCTCTCTTACCTCTCTCTACATGTATATACCCCCCCATTCCCCCCCCCCCTTATAGGTGTCCTTAGAGACTTTATAGGATTCCATTTGGGACCATTTGTTCGTTATCCTGTAATTTGCTGAGAGAGAGAGAAAAAT